>CM049802.1:17046119-17306933 GCA_027422405.1 Ptychobarbus kaznakovi | reverse complement strand
ATGTTTAAAATCCATAATTAGCTAGTGCAGATTTATACTAAACCCCAACATAATGTTTGACAGCTGTTCCAAGCGGTGTAGTTTTCCAATACAAATTATAAATTTTTATGTACCAAATAATTAACCTTTTCTAACCACAAATTATATGAAGAAAAAGTGACTAAACTGGTAGTTTGTTACCGTAGGATGTGAACACAACCTCCCTTAGTCTCTTACATTCAGGGCTCTAGACTAACTTTTTGCACTGGGTGCACTGGTGCGCCTAACTTTTTTTCTTAGGTGCACCGGCACAAAAGTTAGGTGCACCCAACATTTTTATATAGGCAATATTGACTAGTAAACGACTAACTAACAATCTGGTCAACATAAAGTTCTTATTTGAAGCACAATTCTACAGGAAAGGTAACTTACTGAAAAAGTGTTGGTGCTTAAAGTGCTTCACTGAGCTGATATTTAAACTTAAAACATCTCAAGATAAATAAATAAAAATAAAAATCATTTAAGTGAATTAAGGCGTCAAACTGAACATACATGGCTCAATGTCTTATGGACTATCCTCCATTGCAGTCACATGCCCCTCGGATGGCCAACTCAGTAGTTTGGCCTTCTTGATCTTTGGCCTTGGCTAAACCAGCTGACACACTCTCTCTAGCATCAACATCTTCCAGACTTGACCCCTCTACACTGATTCTAATCAGACGAATGAAGGGATGCTCTAGTGCAGTGCTTCTCAAACCCCCCCTTAAACCCATAAAACAATCCGGTGCCCCATCCCACCTCAGACTACCAAATAATTTCACTAAACACATATAATATATATATATAAGGTATTACAGTTTTTATAACCAATTCTTACTATGTAAAAAATAAGTATACTTAGCCTTTCGTGTTATGTAAAATCATTTTTTATACTCATACCTTTTCTTGATTTAATATTTTGAATTGTTTTTAGCTTTAATTTTGTTTTCAATTAAATGTTTAGTTTTGAAATGTAGTTGTATGCATTTGTCATTTATTTAATTTCTTTATCTTCTTAAATGTGTAATATATAATATGTATAGTTTTAACTTTTAATTTTAGTTACTTTTTCTTATTTGTAAGTCGTTTTGGATAAAGTGTCCTTTAAATGACTAAAAAGTACAATAAAGTAAAGAAAAAAACCTGTTCTGTCTAATTGTCTCTCTGTTCTCATACTGTATTTAATGCAGCCAAATTCTCAATAAAACAGTTTTACTTTATATATTTTACTGTTTATGTTGTCAGTCAACGGGATAAATATTAAATAGTGACTGAAACACCCCCTTTAAGAATACATAACCACTCTCCCTTCCAAGAAGCTAGTCTGCACAAAAATACTAATTTATCATTTTACTGAGCGTTGGTTGATGAAATCAAATAATACACAATATAAGACAAGACAATTCCTGTGCTGTGATTCAGCTATATTTGCATGCAAACTTAGAGAAGCAATAATATCTCTTTAGCTCCTCTCAGACATTCACTGAACAGAGCCGATGCAGAGAACGTGCCGCGTGCGCGCTGATCTCGCGCCGCCGCGGCAGTACCAACGAAATCTCACAGAGACTCACTAAAGTTTGTCCAAGAAGTTGCTAGATTTGTCACTAGTTTTTTTTTGAAAAAAAATTATCGCTATGGGGGTCTAAAAAGGCGCTAAATCTAGCGAAATTGGCAACACTGCGCGCATCTTTATTACTTACCTCTCTCTGCCTGACTGCAGCAGCAAACGCATTTTCAGACGCACACACACACATGAACAGGAATATCTGGACCACGGCCAATCAGAGGGGGGCCCGCCCTTCACTATCTCTGATTGGTTTAGACCACGATATGCCTAATGTATGTGTCTTGTTGAACAACAGAGAGACCTTTCAGAGTCGCGGAGACTTGTTTTTGTTTTTTTCTCTCGAATGGCTGGACGCACCAGTGCGACCTAGGATTTTTATTAGTCGCACCCTTGAGAAATTAGGTCGCAGTGCGACCAAATTGGTCGCACTCTAGAGCCCTGTACATACTCCTTTTTTGTTATTAATTTGGTAAGTGCAACGGTGGAAATGAATCTACAATATAGTAGCATTCTCTGAAAGCTGCTTTGCAACATTCTGCTTATCATCATGTCCAGCAGTACAAGCGCTCGCCTCCGCTTCATCCCCTTCCACCATAAACACGGGCCAGTCAGAGTCTCTAGCGCCCCTCTCCATAGATTCAGACTTGGATGCTGAGGTTCATGGAGGAGGGATCCTCATTGGTTGTAGTAACAAAGGTACAGCCATCACAAAGTCCAAATCGCTTCATTCCCTGGGACACAATGCCTGAGAAAACTCGACGACAGCCTTTGCACACAATGGGCCAGGTGGAGCGATGGACCTTCAAAACAAAAGTATACATGAATGAAGTTTCACTTACATTCTTATATCTCAAAAGTAAATCTGTTTTATTCTCTTCTCAAAGACAGTATGGAATGGAAAAAATAAAGCAATTTGACATCAATGACAATTACTTGACATTAGTAAAAATTTATGTATAGGCTAAACAAAAATATGGCGATTTAAATATTTAAAAATCTCATGTTTTTGAAGGTAGTGCATTTGTATTGATACATTACAAAAAAAAATCATTAATACAGTTACTTTCATGAGGAAAATTTCATAGTTTTTTTGTTTTAAATTTGTTACTTATTAAACTTTGATTAAATTCTACTATAGAGAGAGACATAAATATATTTATATATTACATTATCAAAACAAAGCATTCTTCGATTAATGTTATTTTTGATTAATCCTTGACCAGAATAATTAGAATTAATATCAAAGGCATGACTATTTCTGAGAGATTCAATACTATGGAATTGTAGTGTTTGCATAAAACATGCCTTTCTCTGGAATCAATTAACCACAGGTAAATACAGCAACAGGATTACGGTGTATATTTAACACTGACACTTGCTCATGTTCTTGTCTTTAGAACAAAAACAAAGTGACTTATAGCAAGTTCAGTTAAATGAGTGCAATACTTTCAATGCAGTTAAACATTAACCCCACAAGCAAACAATTGACCCTTTGCTGCTCTACAGATACACATTCAGATATTTCCCAAGTCTTATGAAGACTTACAGAAATTGCATGAGTGCGAAGATGTTCTTGTCTGTTGAACGTTTGCCGCAGACCTCACAAGGATATGGCCTTTCTCCTGTGTGGCAGCGGATGTGCCTCTTCAAAATACCCTTCTGTTTGGCCGTGTATGGGCAGAATGGACATTTGTGCAGCCTCCCTATGTAAACACACACACACATATATTATAACACAATTCCCTGCATCCGAATTCCATCCTATATAGTTGGAGAAAAACAGCACAGAACCGGCTCCAGAATCAAATCACTGAGGGTGCTTCTTAAATTAGTGAGGGTGCTCTAACATACATACATGTATATAAACCCGTGCTGTCAAAATGAGTTGGAATGCGCATGGTCTAATTTTGAGCTACAGACAAAAAAACACTGAAACATTTCAGTTTTGGTCGAATTTGAGGTTTTTACAAAATGTATTAATTAAACCCTCTTCTAGCGATCCCAATGCTCCAAATAGTAATTAAACATCTAAAATGAACTTTATTTATACATTTTCTGAGTGTAACTTTTTCTCTGCTCACTTCTGGATGACTGCTGCTGCTCACTACGAGTACATCTATTGTTGCAAAGCACAGCATTCCAGCTTTGTGAATATTTATATTGAATTCTCCATGACATGAGTCCAAACCAGTGAAATGTGATTTTTAAACCCATGCTGATGAAAACAAAAGGATCGCACCGCAGACTGACATTTGCAAAGCGCGTACACATAAGACGTGCCTTTCAGAGAGTGCGCAATCTCCCTATAAGGTATATTATTGCGAAATATGGCTTGGCAAGATTTACACATGCATAATATTGTCTTACATGAACATTTAGTTAATGGTTGGGGAAAGTCTGATGTGTAACATTATATTTAATCCGTGCATTAGGTCTTAATAGTATGGAAGCCGTTTCCTCCACTGATTAAAAAATAAAAAAGGTTATTGCGACTTGTGAGATATAAACTCGCAATTGAGAGTTAAAAAGTCATAATTGTGAGATATAAACTCGCAAATCTGAGAACATATAGTCTCTCAGCGAGAATTAAAAAAAATTATCTTGCAATTCTGACTTTATAAATTGTAATTCTGACTTTATAACTAGCAATTGTGAGTTTATATCTTACAATTCTGTAAAAAAAAAGTAAGAATTGTGAGTAGGGCTGTAACGGTATTTTTCACGTTATGATAGTCTCCGAAAATATCACGGTTTCACGGTATCAACGTATTAAACAATCAAAACAGGGTTTTTTGTTGAACAAATGTTTGGAAGCATGTGCTTATTCAAATTTCATTAATCAAAATCAATCAAGTAAATTTAATCGATTATATATTAGTTTAACAGCTTATATTCATCATTATTAATTCATAACAATTCATAAATTCTGGTTTGACTTCATTTTTCTGGATTCTGTACTTTTATGATATAATACAAATACACTATACAAATGGTGGTAATGAAATTAATGTATAAAGCTTTAACAATTTAATTAATGCTTTAAAATGCAATCAAATGAAAATAGCGTTGATCCTTTTATGCTTTCGTAAAGGGCTGCACAACAGAGATTTGCTAAATAAAAATGAGGGGGAAATTATATTCCTTAAATGTTTCTATAAATTATTATTATTATTTTAGAAATAGGCTACGTTATAGTACAATCGTAATTTCTGTCTGAGTTCTGAGTTAAAAAGCAGACTTTTATTTTGACGGGTAGTAGTGAACAGAGGAGGGCAGTAATGCGCATTTGAAGCGTCTAAGCTGCCGCAAATCACAAGGAGGTAGGGCTGTCAAATTGGCTGAAAAACTACATTCGAATTGAATACTAAAATATTATCAAAATTCGAATTATATTAAATTCGATCAATTCAATACATAAATTTGAATTATATTCGAATTTAAAAGGCATAAATTCAGTTAGAAAAAAAATAAGCTTTTGGCTTCTCACCTGAGGCCACAAGAGGGCGAATCGAGCTAAATATTAACACATGCACCTTTCTTCAATGTAGGGATTGGCAATATTAGCAAAAAAAATATATCTCTGTATTTTTTGGTTGATTTGCGGTATACGGTACATATCTCAGTATTTTGTATTTGGATTAAACAAATAAATAAAGTGAATGTAACCATGTAGGCATATAAAAATGTGCAAAAAGCGTTAAAATCACATTACATCCTAACATTGCGACCTAAAAACAAGCAAAGCAAAGTTAAATTTACTGAACTAAAAATGAAAAAAGCACAGACTAGGCTTTAGATAAAAAGGCTATTTTGATTACCCCATTACAGTCACTTACAATTAGTGCTAAATACAAATACACTTACTTGTAGGTTTAAAATGTCCAACTACAAACATTTCAGCAAAATGTATATTTTAGTCAGAGTTATTGTGCTCCTATTTCATTGCTCTCAATTTGACGTGCATGTGCGCAGCGGCGCGCGTTCAGAACCAAGTCTGTGAAGTTTAACGGAGAATCGCAAAGCCGAAGCTTGTACACTCTGGCAAAATTGAAATATTTCCATGGCTTTCTAACATTACAGATGGAGAATAAGCCTGTGAAATGTAAGTTATTAACAAAGAGCAACATAGCTCAAACAGCGCGTCTCACAGGCACACGCAGCTTTTCTGTCAAGACCCGCTTTAAACTCAAAGATGTCATCATTGCTGAGACACATTATTTATTACATTTAATCATATGATTCAAGGTTCAATTTTTACGCTGTTAATATGCACGTTTGCTAGCAAGCTAATTTCTTAATCTAGTAATTACATGTTTTTTTTTTGTAGAACTTACATTAATTTGACTTTCATTGGGCTCTCTTTGTGAGACGCGAGTGCAATGATGATAGATGTCCCTCTAGAAAATACAATAAATAATATTATGTGTCTGTTGAACGGCTTGTTTCAGTTTGAGGTAAACAACATCTTCTCCACATCGATGTTCACTTTTTCCGCAATATTGTGAATGTGCAGGCAAAAAAACAACAACATTAAAATGCAACGACACTCGTCATCGCATTTTGTGAGCCAGGCTGCCTGACGACACCTAAAATTCGAATGCAGCGTTTTGCATTCGAATATGGATTTTTTATTTTTATTTGACTAATATTCCAAATTCAAAAAAAAAATTGACAGCCCTACAAGGAAAAGACGGTAGTAGTGAAGAACTTTGTGTGTCACTGTATTGAACAATGGTTTTCACAAATAAAACGATAAAATGATTATTAATTGTCTTTCAGTGTCAGTGATTTCACGACTTCCAGATAGTGAGACAGCAGGCGCTGTTAAACCCTATGAGCGGCGCCACGCACATACTTGAGTATGTATACATGACACAACGCCGCTCACTCACAGAGAGAAACGCAAAACAAACAGATTATATTTTTATATAGCAGTGTCTTTTTCGCTTTAATAATCACAGACACTAGACCATGTAGTGATTTGACAGCTTTGTTTTTATTTATTCATCAATCCATCAAACCACGCGTTTTATGTGACACTGCATTATAAATTCAATGTCATGACTGGATTCTGGGATTCATGCCACATCACGGACATCATAAGGCTTTAACCTTAAGGTATAAATGGGACATAAACTAATCTTCACAGAGGGATGTGTTCTGAAATAAAGGTAAAACATGTTCGATGTGTTTCCTCTTTTGCGGCTGCTTTGCGACCAGTTTTTGTGAACTGTATCTATCCTCGAGGACAAATAAGCGTTCGTCTTTTCTATATCCAAAGTATTCCCCATACTACCAATTTTGATTTATATTTGGACGTGGGATAGAGATTAGAGATAACGGCCTCTGTCACTATGTTGTCTCCGCTGCACGTGTGGGTGGAGCAAGAGAACAGTTAAGTGAAAAAGTTGTTGCCTAGGCGCAGATGAGATTCTGCTCTTTATATTCCTCCAAATACCGTAGATATAGCAAATGTACACGGTGTGATAATCGTACGTATTTATTTGTGGTATATATTCACACCGTATATCGTTTACACCCTAAAATTGAGATAAAAACGTGCAATAGCCTTTTTTATATTATACAGTGGCGGAAACAAGCTTCCTCAATTAATCAAACATAAAGAAAAGAATCACTCGTTGCTCTGATTAAACTACTGTTTTGTAGTTTAGCAAATTTTTTATCTTGTTTTTAATAACAAGATAAAATAAAAAACAACATTATTAACAATTATATGTAAAATTTAAAGACAAAACTGGGAGGTAATATAAAACGTTGCTTGATTGATTTTGCTTTAGAATCTCAGAAAACTTAAACTCCATGTTTCTCAACTCTGATGACTCTATCGCCTTCAAACTCATAACTTGTCTGATTCCAACAAATCATATATCATTTTGAAGGTATTTTAATGGAGAAAGTGAAAATAAAAATAAATAATTTTGCAAAAATTGCTCATTAGGCTACCGACTCATTTGTCAGCATGGTTCCCTTTCTAATCACTAAAAGGCTGTCATTCATCTTAGTTCACAGTGATCTCACAAACTTACATTATAATTAATGAGTTCTCTACGCTGCACAGTGAATCCCTTATTTACATCGCGTCTACACATAATGAGGTTATTCGTACGCCTGAACGAACAAAAACTCCAGCAATTTAAGCGGTAAGTGGATTCTATCTTAAACGCCTCTGATTTGCTGTTAGGCTCAAGAAATCAACAGATATGCCTGTGATTGGATACAATGCTCAACACTGCAAAAACACATTGAAATAGAAACCGATCTCTAGAGCGCAAACCATAGAGCGCTGGATAGTTTGCCAAATCTGCAATAAAATGCCATTATTACAGCTTTAACTGAGGGTGCTTTTGATTTCATTTGAGGGCGCTTAGCACCCTCAAGCACCCCATAGAACCGGGCCTGAAACAGCATATGAGCCAAGTAGAAGTATGTCTGAATGCAAGGTATTCATAAAACAGTAAGCAAAAAGTCCCCGGATGACTTGCACATTTTAGAATCTCATCTGAAGCAGCATCTGATTAACACTTTACTATCCCATGAGGCCACAGGAGGATTTGTGAATGGCAGTGAAATGACCCGACTGACAAGAGGTCAGATGACAGTGAAAACATGTTGGATGTAGTACATCAATTCATACTATATAAAACATTATTTAAACAGTCTTGTAGCAAGTTACAGCATTCAATTTAAGACACAGCGATTGTTTTACTACAACAATTTTACTCAGCAAATTAGCATCTCTCACCTGGATCATCCCCATACCAGTCATTCTGAATCTCCATCCCACAGGATCCCGCAGGACCGAGCACATCATCGCCACGGCCAAATCCACCGACATACCCCAAACTCTGGGAAAAGTGTTCTTCACGGTTAGGGTTCATCCCCGCTCTGAACAGCACATCTGGAAACTGCTTCATTGGGCAGTTAGCAAATGATACGGACGAATGCTCAGTGCTTGGAGCTGGACTAGTTTTAACAGTTTTCTCCTCGTCCTGATTTGGGCCATGATAAAGAGTCGTGTCTTTGGATTCCCGTGAAGATTCGCCCTCCTCATCAGGGTCATACTCTATTTTGGGATTCACCAAACCTAGAAGCAATCCTGGTGTGGATGAGTTGACTAAATCTGGGCCTGGACTGATCTTCAGCGGAGCATTCATGGGAGGATGGTTGGGAAAAGCTCCTTGGGAGTTTTCCCCTTCAGAGTCTTTGCTACTGGTGGCCGCTGGCATGCACACAGCAGCTGTTGGGGCGTCATCAGGGCTGAGGGCCTCGGTGACCTGACAGGTCCTTTGGTCGGAATCAGAAGTGGACGCCACAGGAACACTAGTGGCTGAAACTGGGTTTTCACTATCATTGAAGTCCTTGTGTCTCTCCCTCTCCCTGTTACAGATCTCCAGGGATGACTTGATATAGCCCTTGCAAAAGTTCACCACGTCAGTCATCTGCAGGTAGCTCGCAGCTGACATTATTTCAATGACATTGTCGCTGCGCAGGTCCAGGCGACCCGAATACAGAAAGTCTAGGATGAAGGAGAAGGCCTCGGCTGTGACTATGTCCAGGGAGGCTGTGCTGTGTCTCTGACCACTGTCCTGCAGGTAATGTACAAGCAGAGCCCGAAAATAACCACTGCTGGCAAAGAGAATATTACGATGTGCTTTAAAAACACGTCCCTCTACTATGATGCTGCAGTCACAGAAGAAGTCCCTCTTACGCTGTTCGTTCAGCTCGGACAAGAGCCGGGACAGGTAGGAAGGAACCTCCATATTCACAGTATTAGAGCCATGTGTTTCTCTGGAAGAATAAAGGTGAACATATAAATCCATGTTCATGAGAAAAATAGGCCTATTCTATGAAATAATTGCATACTGTCAAACTGCTATAACCTTCACAAAGAGATAAAACAGGGTGTCCCGTTTTCCAGAGGCGGTTCCAGTTTTAGTGGCCCTGTCCCTGGAGACATTTTTTGTCACACTATATAACTATACCAGTTGGTTGAAAGCACACTACGATATAGGAAAATAATAACTAAACAATTACATTTGCAATAATTACATTCACAAAAACATATCATCATTTTTAAACCAAAAATAATTATATATGGAACCCACAACTATTTAAAAATTGCATTATGCACATAAGCCTAAATGCAACACATATTCTCTCATTTTTTAATTAATAGATATTGATAAATCCACTGAATTAGAAAATTTCCAGTTTCCATTTCTAAAGTTGGACACATTAATTATTATTACTGCCTGGGCCTTTCTTCATTTTGATGGCAAATTCATTTGGTGTCCTCTATGGCACAAACAGGAAATTAACTTTAAATACCAATACATTATAAAAGTCCCTCTATTCTGAAGGGTAAACAGTAAAATTAACTTTAAATACCAATAAATTATAAAATGTTTGCATTCTGAAGGGTAAACACAATTTGTACACTGTTAATAGTTACATTTTTGTTATAAAATACATATTTAATTGAGTTTGAGAGATTGCATTCGTAACAAAATCTGCATGTTCCCGTCATACCTAAGAGAGGTATCATGGAATGTAATTGCAACAATATAAAAAATGTTAACACAAATAAAGTGGTTATATTGTGAATACAGATTTTATTTAACATGTACAATTGTATTAAATGTTAAAAAAAAATACATATTTGTTATATTTAAGAAAAAAGTTGTGTCCCCCAAATTCATGTCTGTGGGGTTACAACAATGGATGTCACCCCTTTAAGAAAAGGGGGGAATGCTATTCCTGTCACTGCAGGACAGGTGCTGGTTGATCTGAGGGGTGCACATTTTCTTATTAATTTTCGTAAATTTAGCTACACTTCTGACAATTTCATGTGTCGCACGTTATTAGTGTCTGTAGATTTATGTTGATAACTTGCAGTTCTGACATATTTTAATCAAAATTTGGATAAATACATTCTTGTTAATATTTCCTAAATTCTCCCTGATCTTGAAATCATCATGATGGCAGCCTTCATTTTAGAAATGTCTGGATTTAGGATGATTTGTCTGTGGTGTTGCTGTCTTTCCTGGTAACAACACTGACTCTACAGTAACTTGCAATATGAAGTATGTGGTGTTACTTCAAAATATACATTTTGTTTCTTACCTTCAGAGACTTATACCACAGGACAGGAATTGTTATGGATTCATCATTATAAAATAACATTTGTCCTTTGGCAGATAAATACGGGCCCAAGATAAAATAAACATATTTTTATAAAACTTAAGTAAAAATGATCAATTAAACTCATGCTAAAAGTAATTTATATATTATTACAAGATAACAAATAAACATTTGCCTTGTCATTTTTAGAACAAACCAGTTTAATATCAATTAAACTGAATACTTAAAAGTAATTTAATTTATTATACCTAAAGTTGCATATGCCTTGTTTTAGAACAAACCAAACCTTAACTGAACATAATTAAAAAACCATAGATGTTGTGTCACCAGTGTGTTTGGTTGAAATTATTTAAAATTCAAATGTAATTAAGCTTACATTTTAATGGATATAGCATTTTAAACCAATTTGAAATGCATAGCGATACATTTTATTAGAAAAACAAACAAGAACGTTTACAAATTCTGCCTCTCATTTACCACCCCAATTGAATAATGACCCGATTATCATACCAATGCCATATTGTTAGTCAATGCAAAATACATTATACAAACATTTAAATTGCACTATAGTTATATAGACCAATTTAGAGGTTATATCACTGTCACAATAGTATCAAAAGTATCTGAACCAAATCAACTCGCGCTACATAACGGCGGTTATAATTTAGGAATAACAGAAATACGATTTTGACAATCGTCCTGTTTTACAACAGCAATTAATTTTAGAGATGAGCGAATTATAAGAAACAGCGGCGAGCAATACGAAAACACCCCACTCCATCGTAACAGATCCAGCGCACTCAAAATAGCTCTGAGCGGCTTTAACAAAATGACTATTACCCTCTGATGCTATAAACCCATTTGCTTGTACTTACGTTTAGGTGTCTGTTTGGTTGTTTCTCATGGTGGTCTTTTAAAAATGTCTCCCTGATTGACTGCTTCCTGATCTCTACATTGTACTTCCTGTCGCTGCCATAGCAGCGGGCGAAGTGTTATTATAAATCGCTCCCTACCCCCTATATAGTGTACAACGTCGGATGTCAGCCATTCGTTCCCTGGTTTATACCATAGCTGTCCACTCGTCGAAGCACCATTGCCCAAAATACAATGAGCGCGAGAGAGTTTGAACCGGATAAGCAGTTTGCAGTCCCCAGGGTCTTATGCAGTGTTGACGTTAACGTTAACGTTACTTTGGAAATATAATAGGTTACAGATTACAAATTACCCTATTTAAAATGTAATAAGTAGTGTAACTTTTCAATTAATTTATACTGTTTGATTACTTTTACGTTTCCAATGGATATTTTCAACTAAATAATTTCCAAACAGTTTATACCAGGCAGGGTTATCCTTACGTAGTACTGAACTCTGTTTACTGTTAGAATTTCAAAATCTTTCATCCCTTGAATTAAGATTATATTCATTTAATTTTAAAGCACAGCCACCACAAAACCAGACTTCATAACAAAAACATTGTTTAATACTGTTTTATGAATCAAAACTTTGCATAGCTATGACAGGACACACTGGCAAGTAACAATGACTTAAAAACAATCTTAAAAAATAAAACATATACATAAACCCAAATAGGCAATAAAACAGTTAAAAGAAAAACACTGGTGTCTCATAGCTGTCAATGTAATTAGGGAAATAAATTAATGTAAACGTGTGTGTGTGTGTGTGTGTGTGTGTGTGTGTGTGTGTGTGTGTGTGTGTTGTTGTGTGGTTGTCACCGTGGTGTGTGGTGTGGTGTGTGTGTGTGTGTGTGGTGTGTGGACCAAATGTCCCCACAAGGTGTAATACCAGTAAATTTTGATTATTAGGGTGACATGTGTGTGTGTGGTGTTTGTGGGTTGTTGTGTGTGTGTGTGTGTGTGTGTGTGTGTGTGTGTGGGTCCCATGTGTGTGTGTGTGTTGGTGTGTGTGTGTGTGTGTGTTAGTAAATCATACAGTGTGTAAGTGTGTATTCAACACGTAAAAGTATAAAAATGGACCAAATGTCCCCACAAGATAGTAATACCAGTAATTTTTGATTTTGTGATGGGACATAGGTTGTAGGTCCCCATGAGGAAACAACTTATAATCATAGAACAAATTAAGTTTTTTAAAAGTCTAAAAAATGCAGAAAGTCTCCTGTGAGGCTAGTTTAGTGTAGGTTTGTGTAAGGGCGATAGAAAAAATGGTTTGTACAGTAGAAAAAAACCATTACGCCTATGTGATCCCTGATAAAAACATGGAACCACAACGTGTGTGTGTTGTGTGTGTGTGTGTGTGTGTGAGTAGTGTGTGTGTGTGTGGTGTGTGTGTGTGTGTGTGTGTGAAAAACCATTGTGGTGTGTGTGTGTGTGTGTCCCCCATAAAACATGTGAAACACAACTGTGTGTTGTGTGTGTGTGTGTGTGTGTGTGTGTGTGTGTGTGTGTGTGTGTGTGTGTGTGTGTGCGTGTGTGTGTGGTGTGTGTGGTGTGTGTTTTGTGTGTGGTGTTGTGTGTGTGTGTGTGTGTCCTCCAAAAATCAAAAATCAAACTGGACAATGGAGCGACAGCTAAAGTGTCCACACCACACATCAGTCATCATGGGTTAGTTCACTGGGACAGTGCTGTTTGTTGTAACAGAGCTGTAAGACCTGTCCCGTGTGGTCATCACTCATTCTGTTTCAAGATGAGGTCAAAAGATTGCCTCCATGACTAAAAAGATGCTCCACTGGAGCACTGGAAGGCAATGTGATGTTGTACTTCATAAAATGCCTCTTAACTATGGGACATACCTTAAGAGATGTCAGGTTGTTATCTGATTATTCTAAGCACTTTCTGACTTCATCATGACTTGTGCTGTCAGATGATGATTTGCCATTATTAAAGACAAATATTTTTTTCCTCTGACTCATCAGATTTCACAGAGTTGTCATCTCTCACTGTAGCTGGACTGTGCAGTGGTTCCAGAGCAATAGCTTCCTGCTGTAAGGCTTTCCTCATGTCATCTCTCTGCTCAGGGCTAAGCCAGTTTAAGCGGAACTTTGGCAGGGCTGTGGTTACCATTTCTGCTTCATGGCTGGCTAACACTGATCCAAAGTGCTGTTCTATGGCCTCACTGATAGTGGTGACAATGTGTGCATTATAAAGCAAATGAGGCATCTTTTCAAATAGCTTTGACTTGAGGCTAAGCAAAGTAGGGATTAAAAATCCTATAACATTTGCTTTCACCCTGAAGAATGTCATTGGCAACAGCTAGAGGCTTCAGAACCTCCGTGTACTCTTTTAGGAATGCAGACTCTTGTGGATGAAGCCTTGGCACATCAAGTTTATCACAGATCTCCCTCAGCTTTTTTTCTGGGAATCCTGCAAGTTTTGTGATAGCCCTGAACTCTGAATTCCATCTTGTGACAGTCAAATGCATATGGCCATCTCCTGAATCACTTCTCCTAACACGCTAAGCCCTGATTCTATCCTTGTTTGCTTCAAAGGGGGTTGTGTAGCCACATGGGTAGAGGAGTTTGCAGATGCATCTTCCATCGCACCAGACTGACTCGATTTTGTGTCTTGCATCAATAAAGTTCTTGGATGTTTCCTCTAAAAAACAGAGATAGTTATTTGTTTTGTTATATTAAGAGAAAAACACAATTCAAGATTATTATACTGTAGTAAAAAAATTTTTTTTTCTCTGATATAATATTTTTTTTTTAAAAAAACTCTGCATACTATTCTTTTTACCACTATGTGTGTATGAAGGGACATTACACCATATAAGGCCTAAAATGTATTGTACAGAAGCAAGAGTAGATTCTAGTTTCATACTGCCAAATCCAAACAACTTGATGAGAGTTGGTACAACTCGATGACTTTGTGAGTCATCATAACGTATGCCACAATGCTAAAATAACTAAGTTATATTAGATCTGACATAACCAACACATTTTCAAGGAGGAAATATGTGAGCTATATATTTTCTTGTCAAAGGGTTCACAAATAAAATGTGTCTGGTAAAGGTAGCAGACTAGTTAATTTGATATCAATTCAATTCAAGATTATTTGTATGGCGCTTTTTACGATACAATCGTTGCAAAGCAACTTCACAGGAAATTACGTTCTAAAATAGATTTATATTGTAGAAAATCAATATAATTAACTTATGGCAAATTTTGGTTAATTCAGTTAAATCGCTAATGGTTGGCTTCCTCTGAGGTCCTCGAGGGTCCTCTTATCTTTCTCTTCTCAGGTTTTTGGTCATCACAGATCATTTAAGGGTTGGATCCAGACTGAAGCTTGTGTAATTCCTAGTTACCACGGGATGTTATAAATTATTATAAAATAATAATGTGCATTTGATCAGATTGTTTTGGTTATTATCTATGAGTTTGCGGATATGCTCGGTCCTGGCAGCTTTTAGAGCCTGTTTATAGCTGGACATACTGTTTTTCCACGCAATTCTAAAGACTTCCAAGTTAGATTTTCTCCATTTGCACTCAAGATTACAAGTTGCTTTCTTGAGAGAATGCTTATAACTGTTGTACTATGGTGCAGAATGTTTTTCTCTAACCTTTTTTATTAGTATTAGAGAAGATAGTTCCCATGTTGCTAGTAATTGTGTCTAGTTCATCTGTGGTTATGGGTACACAGAGCAGTTGAGATAAATCAGGCAGGTTATTTGTGAATCTGTCTTTAGTGGCTGGAACAATAGTTCTGCCTGGACGATAATGCGGGAGCCATATAGTTAATATCAGTAATATGCAGCATGCACGATACAAGGAAATGCTCAGTAACATCATCGCTTTGAGGTACGATATCTATATCAGTAAGATCAAATCCATGCGATATAATTAAATCTAGTGTATGATTAAAACGATGCGTGGGCCTGGTGACATTTTGCTTGACACCAAAAGAGTTTATTAAGTCAGTAAACGCAAGTCCTAACGCATCATTTGTATTATCAAGTGAATGTTAAAATCTCCAACAATTAGTGCTTTATCAACATTAACCAATAGGTCTGAGAGAAATCTGCAAATTCTTTTAGAAAATCTGTATATGGCCCTGGCGGTCTATACACAGTAGCAAGAGCAAGAGATGGACAGATTTATTTTGCTTATCTAACAGTGTAACATTAAGCATAAGTATTTCGATGAGTTAAACCTGTATCCTGTTTTAGTAACATTGAGAATAGCATTATACATTGTTGCGACACCGCCGCCTCTGACGGGGCTTTTAAACAGGTATCAGTCATACATTATTATCTGTGAGCATAGGGTGTGAGTTGTTTAGGAGCCCAAGCTAAAAATAGTTTTTGTTCATTTATTTTGCATTTTCTGGCTTAATCCAATCAGATTTTTCTCGATCCTGCATTCAATTTATATTTTGACCTCATTATAGATTGGACACTGCACGTACCTCTATCATTTAAGTGGGTAGAACAAAAGTCATCATAGCAGCTTTTTGAGAATTGGCTTACTAGTCAGATGGAGCGTAGCGTCCTGGAGATGTTGTCCGACAGGAGTTCCGCCCGACTCTGCTGGGGTGCAGGCTATCAGCACGGAAAAGCCTAGGACGCTCCCAGAAAAGATTCCAATTATTAACAAAGAGCAGTTTCTGATTTTTACACCATGACAACAACCATTCGTTTAAAGCAAATAGTCTACTGAACCTTTCGTGTCCTCGTCGATATCGTGGGAAGAGGTCCTGACACAAAGATTGTCGTCACGGACGATGTGCTGTGCACCGTCTCGATCAGGCTCCTGAAGTCCCTCTTCAGAGTCTCCGTCTGCCGCAGCTTGGTCTCGTCAAACCCCGCGTGAATCACAACAGCTGCAACACTCTCATCATCCTTCAGGATCGCGGGTATCTGTGCAGAAACATCAAGAACATGAGCACGAGGGAAACAGTGAGTGTGCACTTTACCTTCAGCTAATGTAGCACGGACGTGCCGGACGATTGAGTCTCCAATGATCACAGCGTCACGTTCCGTCTCGCAGAGAGGAGCGAAGCGGTTACTGGAGGAGATCTCGAAGACCGGAGGGGGAGAAGTCGTTGACCGGGGTCTGGATCGCGTCTTCCGCTGCTGCATCCAAGGTCCGTGGTTTCCCGGCGCCGGAGTGAAGGCCATCTGGGACGATCGCGTCCCGGGTGCACAGGGCCTGTGCAGAGAAACACACAGAGTAGAGGTGGTGGGAGTGTTAGCAGCGCGCTGCATACTTACCGAATGCAGCTCGAACGTGTCCTCACCTGCACTCAAAGGTAGACACAAATCCGCCATTAAAGCAAGTAACAGTGAAACAATGGTTAATGTGTGTGAATAGGGTATTAGCTGTGTTAGCGGCACCCGCGCTGGCTATGCTAATGGGCTATAAGCCAATAGCGGACTCGGGAAATCAAAATAAAACTTGCGATAACAAGACGCTCTAATTGTTTTTGTTGCAGAATGCGATCGGGGATATATTCACACGTTATAGAAACAAAAATGATGGTGTATAAAATTGGATTTAAAGATAGAAAATAGACGATAAATAATTGACTTGATGGAGCTCAAACTCAAAACATGCGTCAGCAACGTTTTGAATATAGGTATAGTATTGAATACACTGGTTGATGAAAGCGCTGATGCGTTTTGGTGGATGTTTTCCACGTAGCAGCTAACCTTACAGTAAATCGACTGTCTACTCTGTCACTTTTTATTATACAGAAACGAGTAATGTATCATTCGAAACTAAAAGGGAATTTTGTTTTTCTGTACACTCACAATAATGACAAAAAACTATATGCTTTTATAAAATAAAGAAAGGCTAGGTTACATACCTGCAGATGCTTCGACATTGAAGCCTTTGATGTCGAAAGCTTTTTAACAGCTGGCAAACAAATTTAGCACTGAACCGTTATATTTCCAGCACTGAAATGCATTTTTATCACTCGCCATGTTGGCAACTCAGACAGGTTGTAGTAGCCTAGAGCTTTCAACGGCAATGTGTGCGCCTCAAATTCAAACCAGAGAACCAATCAAAAGCATCAGAATAGCACCTCCTTAACAAATTCTAGCAACAAAATAATATTATTCAACACATCCTAGGTTTTTAAAGAAAATATTCAGATGTAACCCTATTTGTAATCTTTAACATTTTCATAAGAAACTGGAATTTAATTACAATTTTTTTTCCAGTAACTGTAACGAATTACGGTTAAATGTATTTTGTAATTAAATTACGTAACGCCGTTACATGTAACTAGTTACTCCCTTACACTGGTCTTATTTTAGGGTTAGGGACCCCCCATGCTGGCTAGTTTTAAAAACGTTTTTCTCGAATGACTTTATTAAAGCAATATAAGATTAAATAAAATAAAAATTAAGCTGGATATGAATAATGTTACAAATGACAGTTTTTTTAAAAGTAGACCTATTAGATTTTATGGTAAATGACAAGTGTTTTCTCTCATGTAACTAATTCACTGAGGTGGCAGTTTTGTCCCAAGACTGTAGTTGATGATTAAAAGTGTTCAATAATCAGCTACGCCCTGCCTCAGCTATTTAGTGCCTGTTCATGCCTGTGTGTGAGAGAGAGAGAAAAGTAGGCTAAGCTAGATGGGATTTAGAAAGTAATTAGTAACAAGTAAAGCAATACTTTTTAGAGTACAGTAATCTAATTACTTTTTTTAGAGTAACTTTTTTGAACATATCTCTCTGCCTGACTGATGTGGTCTAATTTACATGTCTGTCAAGGCAGAAAATAGTATTTCAAAAGGAAATATTCGCTAAAAAATAAAAAATAAATCCCCATGTTGTTTTAAACCTGTATGACTTCTTGCAAAAGAAGATATTTGAAGAATGTCTTTGTCCCTAGAAGTTAGTGGAGTCCAAAAGAAAATTTCCAAGCACCAAATGTTATTAATGTCAGTTGATTTGGACTCTCTGTAGATGAGTAAATAATGCATACAGTGTGTATACAGTGTACTGTGATTGTGACATATAGCCTAGTGTCAAAAGTGCTGACTATATGAGTAAATGTAGGCTATGACCTAAAAGATTTGCTGGCTCACTGGGATCCTGTTCCTCAACTTTCCTGTATTTCTTAATTGTTTCAAAAAGAAAAGCTACAAAGCATCTACATTTTTCAATTATTTACGCTGTTTATCCCCTTCATACCATGACAACACTCCGACAAAACAAAGGCAATGAAGAAAGTGCAACAAACACTATCACCAGATGAGGGAGCAAAATCCCAGAAACAGTTGGCACTGCCAAGAGTTTCAGCAAGTGCACATTTACACCGCTGTTACACAGACGCCAGGATGATGAACAGCACATTCATGAGAAGTAGTTTATTTTTCAGCATAGTGGTTGACCACCATTGTGGGGGCAAGATGACAAGCTCACATCTGCTCTGAAATAGATCCCGCTCTTAGTGAGGACTGATGTCTTCACAATGCCCATATCCTAACATGCCCGTACTGCCAGCTCATGTCAGGCCATGTGCCTACCCCATTGTCTGCAATGGAATGTGTGTTTATTTGCTCTCTTTAGCCCCAAAATAGCTATTTTTTTAACATTTGGACTGAGATAAAACAAATATGCAGTTCCTGCAAGCTGCACCGCACCCATGCATCACAATCCACAGCAATAGAAAGTGATTTTTAACACTGATGGGTGACCGGGTGAGTTATTTGTTTGCAGAATTTTCCCATGGTAAAGCCACAGAGCACAAAGGCTTCATGGTGGCCCCTCTAAACCACAGGGTAGGCGAGTGGACATAAGCCGCCATACACCCTCTTTTGAAAATGAAATTTATAGCACCTCATAAAACTCTATTCATCCTTATAATTCCTATATACAAACCAGAGTGTTGTCCCCGAATCCTATAAACTTGAAACTACCCTGAATCTAATGCTCAGGCTTCAAGATGGTGTGGCGGGGACTTTTCGGGGCAAAATTTGCCCCGAAAAGTTTTTTCTGTTTTGTTTTTTCTCAGATCATTCTAAGGTGCTTCTTATTACAATATACATTAAGACTGAAAGTTGCAAGTGAATATTTTCCTGTCATCTTTTGTGAAAATACAATATGTTGTTTCATAAGTATGGCTGCTGAAATCACAGAAATACATGAAAAAGTACAGTAAAATGAAAAGCAGTGTATTTGTGATCAAATAAATGCAGCTTTATAAGAGGGTTCTTTCAAAAGCATGAAAAAATCTAACCAACCCTAAAGCCCATACTCCTGTTACTGTATGATTAAAATTCTTCAGAAAATGTACCCCCACCCCTCTCAGTCAAATATAATGGAGGAATGGGTTTGGAACAATATAATATTATAAATTACTCTAAAATATAATATTGACAATTACATTTTTAGGTCATCAATTCCTTTACATACACTCCAGTTGTGTCAATAAAACACAATGAGAGAACACAATTATTATTTTATGACTTACAGGTGTATGCTAATGTGTGTCTGCTGTAAGGCATACAACTCTGTTCATCCTTGTAACTCCTATGTATGTTTTCCAACTTAAACAACCTAGAATCAAAGGCAGAAGCTCATGCTTCAAGATGTAGCTAGCCTAAAAGAACCAAAATGAGTGCTTCTGATTCGCCGCTTCAGGATGTGTCATAAATATGGTGGGAGATGTTTGTTTTTGTGCCATTCTCAGACATCCTAGGTGTTCCTACATATTAAGATTGAAGGATGCAAGTGAAAATTTTCCTGTCATCATATGCGAGGAGACAGACAGTGTGGTTTGATGGCATTTCTCGGGACCGAGCGGGGCAAAGAGCTGCTTTTTCCCAGGCGTAGATGCACACCACTGGGATATTTAGAGCTACAGAAGATCACTGATTAAAGGGAGAGACAATGGAGAGAGATTGCCATGACATGGTGGCATTTTCCATTCCCGAGTGCTGCCTCTCATGGGCGCAAAAACTGCGGCGTGAAACGTTTGAATTATCCCGGAATGCCAGGAATTTGTTTTGTGGCACCAGCGCAGACCCCTCAAACATTGATCACTAGATCTGAGACACAGCCTTGACTGTCTGTTTTGTGTGTATGCATGTTGTGGGCGGGTAGGTGGGTGTGTTTGTTTGAGGTGGAACGGTCATAATACACCACAAAGGGTCTGGACTCTGGCGGATCTAGACATCAGATGGGGGGTGTAGTTGGGGGTCTTGGTGATATGATACCAATTCCGGGTGCTTTAATAGGACCGGCGCCCCTCTGCAGTCTGAACACACCACTCTCTTCTGTGGTCAGAAAGGAAATCTCGTCTCTCTGTAATTACCACTTAATGTCCTTGTGTCTTTCGGAGACGATGTCTCATTGTGCCCCGCATTCGCTTTCTCTCACAAGCCGACGACTGCCAGAAATAAACATGTCAGCCTTTTTATTATCATTTATTTGAGGCAAAGGAGAGTAATAATTGCTGATGCTTCAACCACATGCTTCCGGCCACAAGCAGAGCTTTGCAGTCTAGATCAGCTGCACTCATTGACTTCTCATTCTCATTCCTCAATCTATTAAAGGAAGAGTTCATCCAAAATTAAAACAAATATCTTTATTTATGTATATTTATTTATATTTCTATAATATTATATATATATATATATATATATATGGTTAAAAAATGTAGGGGAAGTAGGATTTTAAATTTTTTACTTTTATTCATCAAATTGAACAGAGTGACAGTAAGACAAACATTATTACAATGCTTTCACACTGCTACATGAATAAATATATAATTTAGGGTTTTCTCAAAAATATTAAGCAGCACAATAGTTTTCAGCAATGATAATAAGAAGAAATGTTTCTTGAGCACAAATCAACTAATTAGATTGATTTCTGAAGGATCATGAGACACTGGAGTAACCATAAGACTAGAGTAATGATTCTGAAAATTTAACTTCGCATCACAGGAATAAATGTTTTAATATATATAAATAGAAAACAGATTACTATATTTTTTATCAAATAAATGCAGCCTTGGTGAGCATAAGACACTTCTTTAAAAAACATGCCAAAAATGTACCAATCCTAAACTTTTTGTGTATTTAACATGCATTTAAATTTTTGGTTTGAAATCTCCTGGTCAGTGCTATGACTACAAAATTCCAATAAAAATTAACGGCATATGAGCTTGGAACAATATAACAATATATATTATTATAAAATGTTATAATGATTTTCATTTTTGGTCAACCATTCCATTAACCACTCCACCAGTTCTGTCAATGACAGAACACAATGATTATATTATGAATTTAGTATATGATAATCTGTGTCTGCTGTAAGGCAAGGATTTTCTTTGTGTTAATGTGGCGTGCGTGACAATGCTTGCTCGCATCTGTATTTCTGTTTGTGTCTGTGTGGTTTGGATAAGTCTGTGTCCATTCCAATGTGTGTTTGCTGTACCCAAGAGAGTGTGTGACTGCTTGCTGTTGTTTGGGATTCTGCCGCCACTACCTACGGGCCGGCCGTCGCTCGGCTGCTCTGGGCTGTAATGACAGGGCCGACTGGCTGTAATTAAGTTCAAACATAGCAGCGTGGTGGACAGAGCCGGAGGCCTGCAGCCCTCAATATCATGCAGGCTGACCACAGACTGACAGCTCTCCAACACCCACCGAACACTGAAACTAAGACCAAACTAACGCTGAGCTAATCCAAAACTAAGACCCGGAATAAAGCCTGAGTTGATATGTACAACAAAACTCACCAACTATCCAAAATCAGCTCATAACCCAACAACTGTGCATACTTGAGCTTTTGACATTTTCAGATTTGAAATGTTCTGCGTATTCTAACCAGACATGCACACTATACCAAAGAGCCATTACATTAATCAGTTATAGTAAAGATGGTAACTTTAAACAGTTTTTGCTGGTTTGTGATTGTTCATCAAGCATAAACTGAACAACTAGCATTAGCCTATATTAGCATCTTTAGCCAAGTATTTCAGGCTGTGTAAGCACATATATCCTGAACCCATCCTTTCATCCACACCTCCTGCACACTCTGTATAATCTCTTCTTCTTGGAAAGCTAAAATTAGCTTTTCATTGGAAAGCTATGACAGCTTTTCCTATGCAAAGTGTAAGGCCAGTACATCTCAGTTAATGTCTAGGTGTCTCAGTCATTGTAGACTTAGCTTTAAAAACATGTATATGACATCCAACATGCTCTTCAGTCATTCTTTATTATTAGTCTGTCCACTTCCATATATAGTTTGTATTATTTCATACATCATTTCATTGAATCAATTATACATGAGACATCAATAATATGTCTGATAACTGAAAAGATGTAGGAATGTTATTACTAAAAATCTAATTTATAACTGAATTAAAATAAGACAATATCCTAATCCTGCCAAAAAGAGAAGCTTGCAGGCTGGTTTGGTGGTAAGCGTTGGTCTAGCTCAGTGGTTTTCAAACTTGTTCCTGGGGACCCACAGCTCTGCACATTTTGCATGTCTCCCTAATTTACACACCTGATTCAGATCATCAGCTCATTAGGAAAGAGCTCCATGAACTAAAATAAGTGTGTCAGATAAGGGAGACATGCAAAATGTACAGAGCAGTGGGTCCCGAGGAACAGGATTGAAAATCACTGGTCTAGCTGCTAATTTAGCTGGTCAGGCTGTTCAACCAGCATGGGTTCTCTGACAAAGCTGGTTGACCAAACCATTGTTAAGCATCATATTTCTGTAGGCGGTTATAGTGCAATGTTAATTGCAGCAGACAGATAGTGTTGAGCTTTGTGAATAAGACACAAGCCTAATTTATATAAAAGGAATGTGCTATATAAACTGTTTGCATTGCAATTTAATTTAAAGGTACACTATGTAACTTTCTTTCCAAAATTTTGTACATTGAGAATCCATTTTCCAATCCGTAATTTTGTCTTGTCCTGAATTACTATGGTACGACCTTTAATAAGTGCATTCGAAAAGAGCAGTATCTTTTGGAAAGGTACTATAGGCACCCTTTAGGGGGAAATAAGGTAAACAAATATAAACCATTCCTTTCCTGAATATGTGTTTATATTTGGACTATTTTAGACCTGTTGGGATGACAGCGGCTGTATACATAAACAGGCTACACTGTTCTTCTGCAAGATGCATGCACTTTTGTTTATTAACTGCTAGAGCACCAAATGTTGCGTAGTGTACCTTTTAAATTAAAGGTGGGGTAAGTGATTTCTGGTAGCCAATTTTGATATTTCAAATCAGCAATACAACCACGCCCCTACCCCAAAAGGGTCTCGCCCCTACTTTGATAGCTTCGCCCACACATACGTACGCAACCCAGGCAACGATTAGTTCTGTGAAACCAAGCAAAACCAATGTTACTCACCTATCAAGAAGTAACAGAGCAACCTCGACATCCGATCACAGGCCTTCCTGCTCCTTGAGTTCTCTCCAGCGCTGGGAAGCTGATCCGATACTTAAACAGGTCCTACTTCTTGCCTTATTGTAACATATCGGACTATGCCAGACACGAGCGGTGTGGCACGACAAATAGAACTATAGAACTCATTGTAATCAGTGATGCTGTCTACACTGGATGGGACACGGTAAATTCCTGACAGTAAACTGCTGCCACGTTCTATTTATGAGGTATTGACACAAATTTAAAATGATTTTCAATGGTCACTTTGTCACATCCAGTGTAGACAGACTTTAACTGGCACAGCGTGACACAAAAACTGTCACAAAAACTCTTGTGTAGACAAGCCTGCTTTTGTTCCGCAAATGTTTTCCTCTTTTGTTTTTTTACCCGCCATCCGCTTGTTTTTTTATTCTGTCGTCGCTCGGCTCAGCTAATGTCCGTCATCTCTCTCCTCCCGCTCTCTCCTCCGCATCATGAGTAGACACGTCCCTTACTGCTGATTGGCTACAAGTGTGTTTTGGAACTCGGCCCGACTCAGTTTTCTAAAACCTTTTTGAAAAAATACATACCCCACCTTTAAGGTCCACAGCTTATTCTAACCGTCAGTGGGGCATCTGCAGATTGTATGTAGTGGGGCATTGTACATATTTAAACTGTACAAATTCACATTAATTAGCCACCAGTTTGGTAAAATGTAAAATGTTTATGAATTTCAACATATTTAGCACATAGTTTAAACCGAATTGCAGTGTTTAGAAAATAAGAGGCACGTTTTTGTGCTGAAATACCGCGTGCGCAAAAGTTTGGCAACTAGTTAGTGAATTCACCCCTGCGCTGTGAAGATATAACAACATTTAGGAAAATCTAAACAAAAAACCAAGGAGATAATTCAGCAACATAAAACATGTCCATTTTTAAGATAAACAGTGGTTGCAAATACCGAAGATCATTTAGAGTAACATTGCCAAAACAATGCTGTGGCACTGGCTATGAGCGCAAAATAAATTATTTTGACTTTCGTTTCTTCCCCTTCTCTTGCCCAGCTCATAAAGATGGCGTAGTTTGTGTGATGTGGTCGACGATCTCAGTCAGAATGAACTGATTACCATGGAGCTGCAAATCCTTTGAGTCATGGCACACAGTGACATTCTTTAGACTCTTAAAAATAGAAACACTTCTCTTTTTCCAGATTTGTTTTTCTCATTCGATGTCTGTGGGGCATCCTCTCTTAGTTTAAAGTCTCGAATCATAACCAGATCTTCTCTTTTTTCTCCACTTTCTCCTTTTCCTTCTGTTGTTGGAGCTTGTTTAATCTTGAGGAGAAAATTGGCTTAGCGTGGGAACGACAGAATTCTTTGGGATAGGTTTTGTTGTTTTTGAGTGCCCCCCCCCCCTTCTTTTTCAAGTCAGGAAAAGTATGAGCTTGTGCCAAAACCTCATAAAGTAAGATAAAAAATAAAAATAAAAAGGCCTACCACTCAAGAGCTTTACAAATGACAATCTTTTGGAGGAATAAAGAGAGATGGAGCAAGAAAAAGAGGGAGGAGGATAACATTTGGAGGGAGAAGAAAAAGGGAAAGAAATGTGGATGGGTTGGGGGGAGACGGGGAGGAAACATTCCCCTGGCCACATTAAAGACAAAAAAAGAAAACAAACAGAAAAACATGTCTGACATGAAGACGCTGGTTTCTGTGGCGACAGACAATGGCTGCTTGTGGCCTAGTGAGCCCTACCCGGCCCGTCTGGGCCCAGGCACCAGCGAGAGTTACCGCAGTCAGGCTCTCTATCGGGGGCTCTGCGCTGTGGGAAAACAGCTTGAAAGGGAACTCGCTCTCGGCCACAAAGGGCCCTTTCTGCTCCTTGTTGGCTTTTGCCCTTCTTATTTATCTTTTGGGAGCCGGATGAGGTGGGCATGGCTGCGTAGGTAAACACACTGCTGTCTTCCTCTGGCAGAGATAGAGGGTGGAGGCCACCGTACTCGCTGCCTGATATTGCACGCTGCCTTTTGATAGCAGTATAGATGCCGACTGTCATCATGAGCGTGTAAATCATGGTATCGTGACCGTCACTGACTGGATGGGCCCAATGTTTCTATGTTTTTTTGCAGCACATGCACGCAGAGTAACATAACTTTGGTCACATTGTGCAATCCGTTGTTGTTATTGTTAGCTAAAACTGTTTAAAAAAATGTGTTAATTGAAATCAAGCTGAAATAAAACGAAATTGTCTTCATAAATGTAAGATGAAATTAAAAAACAAAAACAAAATTTAATGAAAATTTGAAATGTTGCTTTGGCAACTAACTGAAATAAATGTTTAAGAAAATTAGAAATTAAGAAATATGCATACAATTTGAAATAAAATTACTAAAACCTATACTAAATATAAAAAAATATAAAAATAAAAGCCAATTATATATATGACCCTTGACCACAAAACCAGTCATAAGTAGCACGGGTATATTTGTAGAAATAGGCAAAAATATATTGTATGGGTTTAAATTGATAGTAAAATGTATTTCACTTACTAAAATAATTGAATAATATAATTACATGATTATAAATATTAAATAATTCAAATATAATAATAAATAAATAAATAAATACATAATTTAATTCAATTCAAGATTATTGGTATAGTGCTTTTCATGAAACAATCATTGCAAAGCAGCTTTACAGGAAATTAAGTTTCTACAATAGATTTATATATTGCAGAAACCTAATATATTTAACTTATGGCAAATTTTGGTTAATTCTGTATATTTTCTGAGGGGTTGGCATCATCTCTTCTCAGGTGTTTGGTCATCTCGGATCATTTCAGGGTTGGGTCCAGACTGAAGCTTGTGTAATTCCTAGTTACCACGGGATGTTATAAATGATTATAAAATAATAATGTGCATTTGATCAGATATAACTGCAGTAGAAGATTATGAGATGCATTATATGAATGCTTAGCTAAAGAGATGTGTCTTTAATCTAGATTTAAACAGAGAGAGTGTGTCTGAACCCCAAACATTATCAGGAAGGCTATTCCAGAGTTTGGGAGCCAAATATGAAAAAGCTCTACCTCCTTTAGTGGACTTTGCTATTCTAGGTACTACCAAGAGTCCAGAGTTTTGCGACCTCAGGGAGCGGGTTGGATTGTAGCGTGATAGAAGATTAGTTAGGAGCTAAACCATTTAGGGCCTTATAGGTAAGTAATAATATTTTGTAACTGATATGAAACTTAATAGCTAGCCAGTGCAGAGACTGTAAAATTGGAGTAATATGATCATATTTTCTTGACCTGGTAAGGACTCTAGCCGCAGCATTTTGTACTATTTGTAGCTTGTTTATTGAAGATGCAGGACAACCACCTAGCAGTGCATTACAATAGTCCAGTCTAGAGGTCATGAATGCATGAACTAGCTTTTCTGTGTCAGAAACACTTAACATGTTCCGTAGCTAGGCAATGTTTCTAAGATGGAAGAATGCTATATTTGTAACATGGGAAATATGATTTTCAAAAGATAATTTGCTGTCTAATATAACACCCAGATTTTTGACTGTAGAGGAAAGAACAGGAAATAACAGAAAATTGTGATCCAAGAGATTCTGTGTACTGTTTTTTGGTCCAATAAGTAATATATCTGTCATATCTTAGTTTAAAAAGGAGAAAATTGTTGGTCATCCAATCTTTTACATTTTTAACACATTCCGTTAGCTTAGATAATTTAGAAGTTAGTCTTGTTGAGATATATAGTTGAGTATCATCAGCATAACAATGGAAACTAATCCCGTATTTTCTAATAATATTACCAAGGGGCAACATATATAATAAAAAAGCAGAGGTCCTAGGACAGATCCTTGTGGTACTCCATACTTTACTGGTTATAATTGAGATGCCTCCCCGTTTAAATAAACAGAGGGGTAGCGATCAGACAGGTAGGACCTAAACCATCTTAAAGCCTGCCCTTGAATACCTGTATAGTTTTGTAATTGATCTATGAGTATGTCATGATCTATAGTGTCGAACGCTGCACTAAGATCAAGTAAAACTAGCAATGACATGCAGCCTTGGTCTGATGCAAGATGCAAGTCATTTGTAATTTTAACAAGTGCCGTTTCTGTGCTATGGTGGGGCCTAAAACTTGACTGAAATTCTTCATAGATATAATTTTTTTTGCTAGAAGGAGCACAATTGAGCAGACACGACTTTTTCAAAAAATTTTAGACATAAACGGAAGATTTGAAATGGGTCTGTAATTCGCCAGTTCACAGGGATCTAGTTTTGGTTTCTTAATAAGAGGCTTAATAACCACCAGCTTGAATGGTTTTGGGACGTGACCTAAAAATAACGATGAGTTAATAATATTGAGAAGCGGTTCTTCTGCTACAGGTAACAACTCTATCAATAATTTAGTGGGTACAGAATCTAATAAACATGTTGTTGGTTTAGATGCAGTGATAAGTTTATTTAGCTCATCTTGTCCTATAGATGTAAAGCACAGCAGTTTTTCTTTGGGTGCAATGAATGAAGCTGATGTACTAGACTCTGTAGAATTTACATTTGTTATTGTATTTCTGATTTTATCTATTTTATCAGTGAACAAATTCATAAAGTCATTACTATTACCATCAGATCCTCCTGTTCACCCTCTCATCACTGGGCATCACTTGGAATCCACTTCGCTGGTTTGAATCATATCTCACTGGTAGGTCTTTCGAGGTGGCCTGGGGAGGTGAGGTATTCACAGCACATCAACTGGTCACTGGGGTTCCTCAGAGGTCAGTTCTTGGACCCCTCCTCTTCTCCACATACACTACATCACTGGATCCCATCATACAAGCACATGGTTTCTCCTACCATTGCTATGCTGATGACACACAGCTATATCTCTCATTTCGACCTGATGATCCATCGGTAGCTGCACGGATCTCAGGCTGCCTAGCGACATCTCGGCATGGATGAAAGAACATCACCTACAGCTCAACCTGGCAAAGACTTTTTGTCTTCCCTACCACTCTGACTCTACAGCATGATTTCACCATCCAGCCAGGTTCTTCTACAATTACCCCGTCAAGCTCAGTCAGAAATCTTGGTGTAATCTTTGACGACCAGCTGACCTTCAAAGACCACATTGCAAAGACTACTCGATCTTGCAGGTTTGCATTACACAACATCGGAAAGATCAGGCCCTTTCTAACGAAGCATGCTGCACAACTTCTTGTCCAGGCCCTTGCCATTTCTAGGCTGGACTACTGCAATAATCTTCTGGCTAGACTTCCATCAAGCACAATCAAACCTCTACAAATGATTCAGAATGCAGCGGCACGACTGGTCTTCAACGAGCCAAAAAGAGCCTGTTACATCTCTCTTTATCTCCTTGCACTGGCTACCAGTTGCAGCTCGCATCAAGTTCAAAACATTGATGCTTGCATATAGAACAACCACAGGCTCAGCACCCGCTTACTTTCATTCACTGATGACAATCTACATCCCCTCCAGAAGTCTGAGATCCGCTAGTGAGTGATGCCTCGTGGTACCATCACAGAGAGGCTCAAAATCACTCTCCAGAACATTCTCGTTCACCATTCCTGGCTGGTGGGAATGATCTTCCCACCCCCATCCAGAATACTGGATCCCTGTGAACCTTCAAGCAACAACTGAAAACTCATCTCTTTCGACACTACTTGACTTCATCCTAAATAAAAAATTTAAATAAAAAATAAAAATAAACTTTGTCTTTCTCTTTATTTATTCCTTCTCTTGATAGCTTGTACTTATTTGAACAATGCCTGAGACTTGGTATTACGAGCACTTCCTCTGTCTGTTTGCCTCTTTATCATGAATCGCTTCATGTATTCCCCAATTGTAAGTCGCTTTGGATAAAAGCGTCTGCTAAATGACTAAATGTAAATGTAAATGTACTATTAAACTTTGAGGGAATATTTAGATCTGGTGACATCTGTTTATTTGTTAATCTAGCAACTGTGCTAAATAAAACCTTGGATTGTTTTGGTTATTATCTGTAAGTTTGCGGATATGCTTGGTCCTGGCAGCTTTTAGAGCCTGTCTATAGCTGAACATACTGTTTTTCCACGTAATTCTAAAGACTTCCAAGTTAGTTTTTCTCCATTTGCACTCAAGATTATGAGTTTCTTTCTTGAGAGAATGGGTATAACTGTTGTACCATGGCGCAGCACGTTTTTCTCTAACCTTTTTTTATTTTGATGGGGGCAACAGTTTCTAACGTATCAGAGAAGATAGTTCTCATGTTGCTAGTAATTTTGTCTAGTTCATCTGTATTTATGGGTACACAGGGCAGTTGAGATAAATCATGGCAGGATATTTGTGAATCTGTCTTTAGTGGCTGGAACAATAGTTCTGCCTGGACGATAACGCGGAGCCATATAGTTAATATCAGTAATATGCAGCATGCACGATACAAGGAAATGGTCAGTAACATCATCATTTTGAGGTACGATATCTATATCAGTAAGATCAATTCCATGCGATGTGATTCAATCTAGCGTATGATTAAAACGGTGACATTTTGCTTGACTCCAAAAGAGTTTATTAGGTCAGTAAACGTAAGTCCTAACGCATCATTTGTATTATCTACGTGAATGTTAAAATCTCCTACAATTAGCGCTTTATCAACATTAACCAATAAGTCTGAGAGAAAATCTGCAAATTCTTTTAGAAAATCTGTATATGGCCCTGGCGGTCTATACACAGTAGCCAGAGCAAGAGATAGGACAGCTTTCTTTTGCATATCTAACAGTGTAACATTAAGCATAAGTATTTTGAATGAGTTAAACCTGTATCCTGTTTTCTGAGTAACATTGAGAATATCACTATATATTGTTGCAACACCGCCACCACGACCAGTCTGACGGGGCTTTAAACCAGGTATCAGTCAGACAGAGTACATCAAAACTATTATCTGTGATCATTTCATTTACAATAACTGCTTTCGGTGTGAGTGGCCTAATGTTTAGGAGCCCAAGCTTTAAAAATAGTTTTTGTTAATTTTGTTAGCATTTTTTCCGGTTTAATCACCATCAGATTGTCTCACCGTCTCGATCAGGCTCCTGAAGTCCCTCTTCAGTGTCTCCGTCTGCCGCAGCTTGGTGTCGTTCACCCCCGCATGCAGTACGACCGATCCGACGCTCTCGTCGCCTTTCAGGATCGCGGGTATCTGTGCAGAAACATTGAGAACACGAGCACCAGGGAAACAGTGAGTGTGCACTTTACCTTCAGCTAACGTAGCACGGACGTGCTGGACGATGGAGTCTCCGACGATGCGGAGAGGAACAAAGCAGTTGCGGGTGGAGATCTCGAAGTCCAGAGACGGTGGAGGGGGGGGGGTCGTCATCCGTGGCCTGGATCGCTTCTTCCGCTGCTGCATCCAATGTCCGTGGTTTCTCGGTGCCGGAGTGAAGGACATCTGGGAAGATCGCGTCCCGGGTGCACGGGGCCTGTGCAGAGAAACACACGGAGTAGAAGGTGGTGGGAGTGTTAGCAGTGGGGTGCATACTTACCCCGGACTTGTGGGCGTCAGCCCGGGATGTTTCCAGCATTGCTCTCCGCTCCCTCAGCTGGGCCTGCTTCCCAAGCATATATCTCTCCATGGCCTCCAGCTCCAGCTGCACCGAATGCAGCTCGAACGTGTCCTCACCTGCACTCAAAGCCAGACACAAATCCACCATTAAAGCAAGTAACAGTGAAACAATGGTAAAAGTGTGTAAATAGGGTATTAGCTGTGTTACCGGGCCGGCAGCCGCGATGCTAACAGGCAGCGTTAGCGGCCGGCAACTGCGCTGGCGATGCTAACGGGCTATAAGCAAATAGCGGACTCAGGAAATAAAAATAAAACTCACGATAACAAGGCGCTCTGATTGTTTTTGTTGCAGAATACGATGGAGGATATTTTCACATGTTATAGGAAAAAAAAAAAGCTGTATAAAATGTATTTTAAGATAGAAAATAGACAATAAATAATTGACTTGACGGAGCTCAAACTCAAAACATCCACTGATCAGAAATAATACTATAATAATAATTTAAAAACAACAAGCAAAACACACACACACACACACACACACACACACACACACACACACACACACACACACACACACACACACACACACACACACACACACCACACACACACACACACCACACACACACACCACACACACACACACACACACACACACACACACACAACACACTAAATGTTGATGTTTTATGGGGACATTCCATAGTATTTTATGGTAATGGTTTTTATACTAGGGTAATTGTTTTTTATACAAACTCTGTATGTGCTATTGCCCTACACCTACCTACACCTAAACTTAGCCTCACAGGAAGACATTCTGCAAAACCCACACCCACACACACACACACACACACACACACACACACACACACACACACACACACACACACACACACACACACACACACACACACACACACACACCACACACACACACCACACACACACACACACACACACACACACACACCTTTTTAGAAATATTCAACAAAACCTTTATGCTGCAATTTTTAAGCTTGTTTCCTCATGGGGACCAAAAAATGTCCCCACAAGATTTACTGGTATTACATCCTTGTGGGACATAAAATTCACACACACACACACACACACAACACACACACACACACACACACACACAACACACACCCACACACCCCACACACACACCACCCACCACACGTTGGTTTTTATGGTTTACTCTTACACACACACACACACACACACACCACACACACACACACACACACACACAACACACACACACACACACACACGTTGGTTTTTAGGACGTGAATGGTTTTTATATGTACCCGTACACCAAACGTATGTGCACCTACCCTACCTACTTACAAACCGCCCTCACAGGAGATGGTGCATTTTTATTTTCCTCAAAAAAAACTCACTCTGTATGATTTATAAGCGTTTTTAAATTATGGGGACACTGAAAATGTCCTCATAAATCACCTTCTCCTTGTAATACCTATGTCATACCCATGTCATTATACAAATTTGTGTCCTCATAAACAGGCACACATACAACACACACACACACAAAACACACACACACACGCACACGCACGCCACGCACAACAGGCACACAACACACACACGCACACACACGCACACACACACACACACACACACACACACACACACACACACACACACACACACACACACACACACACACACACACACACACACACACACACACACACACACACACACACACACACACAACACAACACACACACACACAAACTTTCCATAAAACCACCCCTTGGTTTTTAAGGAACCTTGTGGTGATTTTTACTTCAAAAAATTAATAAAAAATCTGTTATTGCCCTACACTTCTATATTGTTTTTATCCCTACACTAAACTTTACCCTCACAGAATTATGGGGACATTTTTTTTTTTCCTCAAAAAAACTCACTCTGAGAAATATATTCGCCCTACCTAAACTCCCCTTCAGTAATACCTTTGTGCATTTTATTCAAAAATAAATAAAACATCTGTATGTCCTCATTTATAAGACTCTCCTTGTAAAACAAATTTGTGTTCTCGTACGTCTCATGTCAAAACAGTAGATTCCTCATATAAATAATATTAATAAACAAAATAAACTGTGTCCTCAATAAACATGCACACACCACACACACACACAACACAGCACACACACATGTTTGGGGTTTCCACGTTTTACAAAACAAATTCCATAGTGTTCTCTAATAATATATAAATAATATAATAAACAATAAACTGACATGAATACCATTATGGATAATACCCACACCACAAACTAAGCCCACCACAGGAGACAACTTTGATATTTAACATTTTCACAAAACTTATTGCATCAATACATTTCATCTAAAAAAAAATACCAGACAAAAAATTCAGGAATGACACACACCCAACACACATCACACACCACACCCACATCCACACACACACACAATATTACACACACCCGTGAAAGCAAAGAGACTAATAAAATAATAAACCTCTTCAATAACCCAATACATTTCATCTGAAAAAAGAGGAATTTCCATGTGAAAGCAAAGAGAATCCTCTTCAATAACCCAGTCAGTTGTGACATGTGTCATGCATTCAGTGCATGTGTACTTGGGGTCACATGTCCATAAATATACATACACAGATTCATGCAATGCGGAGATGTGTCATTTGTGGGCTTTAAAGTGGGCAGGCCTCAGCGTCTGGCATTGCTCTCATGGCTGGAGGAGAGATAAGTCCCTGTGGGATTCGTCAGCGCTCGCAGTGGGGCCTCTGCTCTCCGACACTCAGAGAGTCAAATGAAAAGAAACATCAAAACACGAGCTGATTTTGGGGTCAGCCGCTGAGATTTACACATAAAGGGAGGAAAGTCATGCAAGATGTGGCAGAGCTGGTTAAATGCATGTGGGCGTGTGTGTGTGTGTGTGTGTGTGTGTGTGTGTGTGGTCAGCACAAATTAATACACGATTACCACTCAAGGAAGACCGTGTGAGCTTTGGCTGCTGTCATTTGGCAGTAACATTTAATATGCAAGTTGCACATTAGCTTGTGTGTGCGACTCCGAGTGTGTGTGAAAAACTGAATGCGGGCGATCGCGTGTGTGTGTGTGTGTGTGGATGCGCTTCTTTCTATGAGAGAATCGTAAAAATATGAGCTTGTTAATTTCAATTGAAGAGCTGTTCTTGTTGTGGTGAAGAGGGAGGGCTTTGCAAAAGCACTGAAGTGGCCAACCAAGAGCATAAGAAGCCGCTTTGCTCAATACCAGCGTTAGCTTTGTTCTCCGGCTCTTGTTCTCAGTTTTCCCCCTTCAAACTATTTTTGAAGATCAACTTATTTATTTACTTAATTCCCCCCTCTGTTGCTTTCCTCCAATTCCCACAGCGATTTTCCCCCTTAATTTGTCATCAGCGGAGGAAGTGTGCCATGACAAAGATCAAAAACTCAGAGGAAGAGGAGGAGAAAGGGGGAGAAGCGAAGGATGCCGAAAAACCTTGTGAAAGAAAAATTATCAGAACGGAGAACGAGAAGAAAGCTCAGCTTTGAAGCGGGTGGACAACAAAAATGACAGCACAGACATGGCGAAAGGCCCAACTTCATAGATTTTCTCTCAAGCTACTTTCTTCTTGTTTTCTGGAAATGAGATCCAGACCCGAATAAAATAGGGATTGGTAATGAAAGGAGATGGAGTCGGGGGAGGATGGAAGGATAAAGGGATCTCTTTACTCGTTTTTGACTCACACATCCAACCATAAGCCTCCTGCGATGGTCAAATGCCACACGTCCGCTTGCTGCTAATTGCTGCCACCATCCATCGCTAAAAGCGGGAGGAGAGGGGAGATGTTTGAACAAGCATATGCGCTATATACGGATCATACCCTGGGAAAACTAATGAACAGATGCAAACAAGCACACATTTACATGTACAGTGGCCCCAAGAACGATTTGGACACTTAATTGACACTCCACAAATCATTTTGAATTCATAAAAAAGTATCAAACCAAATGACATAAAGTACTGGCAAACCTTTGATCAAAACTTAAGAAAAGACATCACTTCTCTGAACCAACTCTTTTTTAGTGAATGCAAGAAGAAAGTTAGTGCAGGTGTTTAGCAGCTAGCTGGTGCTACTAACGGCTGGAATACACTACACAATTTTTTTAATCTTTACAGCTTTTTAAAACACTAGGAACTTGCTCATTTGGTAAGTATAGTTACAGAGTAAAATCTGTACGACTGATGATCACACACTTCCAGACTTTTAAGTTGTTCTTAACACAACAAGCTCACGCAAAAACTAATGTTCCTTGTTGGTAGGAGACATGTGATAAAAAAACAATATGCTTTCTAAAATCTGCTCAAAATATAAAACATGTTTGATAGACTCCAAATGGAGAGTATTCCAGTAAGTATGTGTCATGGTACTCTCGTGAACATGTGCCGAAGACTGACACGGAAGAGAAGAAATAGTTGAATAAAGTTATTTTTGTTTTCTTTGCGCACAAAATGTATTCTCGTAGCTTCATAACATTATTGTTGAACCACTGATGTCAAATGGACTATTTTAACGATGTCCTAGTTGAACCACTGTCAAATGGTTGCGCCTGTCTGTGCAGGGTCAGAATGCTCTTGGATTTCATCAAAAATATTTTAAGAAGCTCAAATGTCTGTCTTACATGGTTTGGAATTCACGAGGATGACTTAATTCTTGACACAGGATTAATTTGACATTACTTAAAAGTTTAAAACATAATACATTATGCAGTGTGCTAAAAAAAGTCTGAAAGTGTTTTCATTCTAAACGTTGTTTGATCTCAGTACTGCCTTCATGTTTTTATTTCATTAATATTATATTTCCTGCAAATTCAGTTCTTAAAAATACATACATTTAAGGTTTTAAGTACATAAATGCACATTTATATGGGTCTTTAGGAAATGTCAATGTAGTCTACTTGTTTTTTGTCGCTTACAATGTAGCTAACTACTTTTTCAAAAGAGCAGATTGACTACAGTTCAGCTATATGTCATTATGGTTAATTTGTAGCAAGCTACATTTTTAAATTAGCTTCCCCAACAATGTCTGGTTCATTAACTGTAAATATATATTCCCTTAACATTTAACAAACTATGAGTGTTCAAACACAGTTTTGTCTTCCTTTTGTATAGCATATCTTGTGATCTATGAATCTTTTAGGGGGTCACTGCACATACACTTTTAAAAATAAAGGTTTCAAAAGTGGGGTTTTCAAAGTGATGCCATAGAAGAACCATTTTTGGGGTCCCCAAAGAAACTTTCAGGAAACTGTTCTTAAAACAACCATTTTATTCCTAAGTATAAAGTATATTTTAATAATCTAAAGAACCTTTTCTTCAATAGATTCTTCATGGAGCCATCAATGCCAATAAGGAATATAGGTGTAATTGCATCAGAGGAGCTGCCTGTCCCACACAATTGCACTGGCATGAATACGTGCACACCAGGAAACTATTCAATTGCATATGGCCCAATGGAATCAAAACAGCAGGCCAACAGGAAGGCAGATGGGTGGATGGGGTATTGTGTAACGCAGGGCATGCTGCTGCAGCTCTTGTGTCAGTAAGGCACCATTCCTGACAGCAAACTCCTGCCAGACACTTGTAATTCTTGTTACCATGGCTGCTCTTGCCCTACAGCTTCCCACGGTAGTGGATGAGTTTACGTGTACGTGCTTAGCACTATATAGTGTGAAGTGAAATGTTTCTTTTGAAAATACCGTGTGTCTGACATGGGAAACTGAAAGGCTGTTATCCTTGAGGAGATCCTCTGTTCAGACACTCAATGGCTAAATCCTCTCTTAAACTCTCTTCATCCCTCTCCAGACTGAGGGCATCAGTTCAGGGTCACTATCAGAGCTGCTTTGTCCCATAGATTCAGGGATGCATCCACCACAGGGACTCAAGGGGACAAAAGCTGTCACTGGGTCGGAACCTTTGCAAAAGTTACACCTTTTTACCTTATTTACCCATAAAGGTTGCATATTGAAGGTACATATTAGTAGCATTTGAAAGGAGGGTACCACCACAGTGACAGATTTAGTACCTTTTTTAATGAGAGTTTAGATGACGTGTGTAAAATCTAGCACAAGCAAACACAATTTTTTTGCGATATTTTGCGTCACTTCTGGTCGTAGCTAGAACTGGTCATAGCTGTATCCCTTCTAGCCACAACCAACTGACATGGAATAGACAAAACTGTTGAATAAAGTCATTAGTTTTGTTTTCTATGCACACAAAAAGTATTCTCGTGGTTTCATAAAATGAAGGTCAAACCACTGATGTCACATGGACTATTTCAACGATGTCTTAACTATCTTTCTGGGCCTTGAACATGTCAGTTGCATAGCTGTCTCTGTAGGGTCAGAAATCTTACAGGTTTCAAAAGACATGAGGCTGAGTAATTAATGACATAATTTAGATTTTTGGGTCAACTATCCCTATAATAACAGTTTTTTCCCAAACAGGTTTCCCAAACATTCACCCTGTCTGGCACTGGTTGAACAAACAGATAATCCTGCCTCAAACTCAAGCCATTGGTTGAGCCAATGTTGCTGTATAGTTAAACAGACTAAATTGATATTGGGTTGCAAAAAGTATTTGGACACTTAGGCCAAATATTTATAAATTATTTATTTATATTCAGCTAGTGTTGCATTGATTTTATGAAGGCAGTAAACAAATGTGTAGTTGTGAACCAAATGAACATATTTGTTAGGCAGACAAAGAGTGCCCAGTGTTCTTTTAATAGTGAACATATAAACTACAGTTCAAACGTTTGGGATCAATATTTTTTAAAGAAAGACTTTTAGTCAGCAAGGATTCTTTAAATTGATTTAAAGTGAAAGTAAAGGCATTTATGATGTTACAGACGTTTTCTATTTAAAAAAATGCTGCTCTTTTGAACTAATAAGAAACATGAACAAAGTTTAAAGCACAACTGTTTTCAACATGGATAATAATAAGAAATGTTTCTTCAGCAGCAAATCGGCGTAATAGAATAATTTCTGAAGGATCATGTAACACTGAAGACTGGATATATATTTTTTACAAAAGTTAATTCATTTTCTAAATAAAGACAGTGGAAGCTCACTTTTCAAGCAAAGCATTTAAATATTAAAGCTCAGAGTATTGAAGTAATAGATACGCTGACAAAACATATGGACACCTGTGTGAACTTCATACAAGTGTCAATGCACTTTTTGGGGCCACTGTATGTGTGCATGGGGTTCCAAATCCGAGGCACTATTCCCTCAGCGTTCTTCCTATTGTCCTGTGAGAGAGAGAGGGAAACTAATTAAAAAGAGTGGAAAAGAGGAGACAGAGAAACAGAGACAGAAAGAAGGAGGGAGGGACAGAGGGGGGTAAAGATAGAGCGAGATGAAACAGCAGAGAGAAGAGGCTAATTGAAAGGAGAGAAATGACAGAGAGAGAGATAGAAGGGAGGGCTGATGGAGGGAGGGAGTGTGGGAGGGTAAGGAAGAGGGAGCCAAAACTGGCAACTTTGCCAAAGTGCCCAAGTTCAGTCACTTGTGCGGCAGCAGCAAAAAGCGGGAGGACGAGTGTAGCCATGGTGACCGAGACGTAGAAAGGGCCAGAAAAAGCAGGAAAAGTGAGAGAACGCAGAAGAAGGACTGTCATTCTCTTCAAGTTCTGGGGTTCTGGAGATGTCAAAACACGACTACACATAGAAGAAGAAACAAGCACCAGATTTAGTCAGCAACAGAGGTCTAATAAAGACTCCCAAGCAAGCGTGCTTGTATTGTGGTTGGAGGACAGATGGAGAAATAGAGGAGAAGAAGGTGGAGAGGAAAAATAGGAAATAGGGAGGGGCGTGTTCGCATTAGAAGGTGGCTGTTTTCCTTACAGCTGCATTTGAAAGACAGAGGAGGAATCCATCATCTGAGATCATCTCAGATCATCTCGCACGGCTCCATCGCTCCATCGATTCAACTGTCCCTCATCAACACTTTCCTCATAGAGGAAAGAGGACCCTGTGGAGATGAAGAGACCTCATGATTATAGTTCCCCAGACTCAGACACGGACGAACCGATCGATGTCGGACAGGAGGACAGCTACTGGTGAGAACTTTCAGTGTACATTGTATTATGTGCTCAGCGGGGACGATATGATGGCTGTCAGTCGCTCTACTGTTCATGTAGAACTCACACTACAACTCAAAAACTCTAATATAAACTCTCTTAAGTTAAATTAAGTATTAACTGAAATTTACAAGCAACTTTTTTAGAGCAAAAATAAGCAACTTTGCTGGTCAAAATGCAAGGTGTTTTTTTGAGAACTGCATGGTCGACTCTACATGGACCTTCAGGGTTGATTATGCACAGAACTTTTTGTAATAATTCATAAAATGTTTAATATTCACAAATCAACATATATAAATGCTATATGTTGTTATAAACATTTTATGGTATTTTCCAAGATAAGCAATTTTGGTAGCATGTTATTTGGTAAGACATTTTTGGTAACAACAATTCTTTGTTACATGTATTAAATCATGTATAATTACAAGCAACCCTAAACTAAATCTATAGCAAGTGCATGTTTTTAATTAATATAACTTATAGAATTGTTCATTTATTGCTATTTTTATTGTGCTTGATTTTTTATGCATCAGTATTCAGCCAGGTTTTAATGAGGAACATAGATCCTGCATATGGGGACAGCAAAGACACGTCCCCAAAATTGTGAAAAATTATCAAATTGTTAATATCAACAACCTAGATTCAGCAGAAAATGCCTTCCCTAAGTAGTGCATATCACTGTCATCTACACTACTCCTGATAGCTGTGACACAGGAGTTTATGCGAGCGGACATACGTTGTCAAAATCACACATAGGGCCAACGTCAAGAAGGCGGCTGATAGAGGCCCATAATGATCTTATTTGACTTAGTCTTGAGAGGCGTATCTTCCTATTGCTGTGCCACAGACGAGAATTAAGCTCAGCATGCCTTTTCCTTCTCTGTCTGTTTTGCATTTTTCTCTCAGTCATTTAGTCTTTTTGATACAGTATTTCAGTAAAGCTGTGACACATTTACATTTAGTCATTTTGCAGACACAATGACACAAATTAAGAACAGACTTAAGACACATGTAACCGCCGTTTGGTCCTTTTGAATTGCACCCTACGATGATAAATGTTTTCTCTTCTTATTGCAACTCTTAAACAGGACGCAAAAACTCTATGCAACAGTTTATTCCTGTAACTCATTTTATTTTTGGACTAGACTCTTTTCCTCCAAACAAACCGATTGTTTGTGTATTAAGCCTCTTAATGTTAAAAGGAACTACAATATGATATAAAAATAATAGTTCTGCGTGGAAGTCAAAGTAAAAGCAAAACAAACAGTGTTATTCTGCTGGCAGAGCGCAGAAAGTGCACATGCAAACCAGACTGAAGGATAATACCAAGTATCGATGTGCTCAAAATACACGCAAAATACACTCGTTCAGCCTGCCCTGCAGATAGGTAATCATCATGTCTTTTGAGCTTAAAAAGAAAACGCTTTCGTACGATGCAAAAATCATAACATATTAGCCATCTGATAATAATGTCCAAAAACGCGTTAAACCAAAATAATATTGTTTTACGTTTACCCCGGCGCTCCCATGTCTAGCTGTTCCCCAAGACAAATTAGATTGGGTTTGATGATGTGCAACAGTGTTCCTGCGTTGTATTAAGTGCAGTAATGACAACAATATGCATTGACATCAAAGCTTTAATCTGTCCCCTTCTCTGCTTGCTCTTTCTCTTGCTCAGCCCTGTCACTGGCTCCATGTCTCCAGGCAGTACCTCACAGATCCTGGCACGCAAGAAGAGAAGAGGGGTGAGTTTACGTCAATCTAGCTCTGTTTTTCCCCTGCATGTTCAAAAACAGACCAAATCTATAATTCATATATGATCTCAGTACAAGGTCTCTTCTGTGAACGCGGGCCTTTTTTTAAACTCCCTGCAACATGACCCTCTGCAGCAACATGCATTTTTACAGTTTAAGCTCTCTTGTCTGACTTTGATTTGTGTTTTCCTAGTTGACTTTCCTAGTATCTTTTCCAAAAATCTGATCTTAAGAATGCTGCAACTAGGCCTCGGCCACAAAAATAATCCAGTTAGCAAATGCTTTCCACTTCAAATCGTTGTTCTGTATTTAAATTGATTCCGCTGGATTCCACAGATAATTGAGAAGAGACGCAGGGACAGGATCAACCACAGTCTGTCGGAGCTCAGGAGACTCGTACCCAGCGCCTTCGAGAAACAGGTAAGATGCCACAGGCCTAGTCATATGCTTCATATTGTACATTCAAATCAGCTGACTGGACAATCTCAAATTTAACAGTTTGAAAACTAAAACCAGTACCTTCTTCCCACTTGGTCAGGGCTCCTCTAAACTGGAAAAGGCTGAGATTCTTCAGATGACCGTGGATCATCTGAAACTCCTGCATGCCATGGGCGGCAAAGGTGAGAGAAGATACTGAGTGAGAAATTTCAGGAGAAGCTTCATGACCGTATACAGAATTGCTCATTCTGTGGGTTATGGATTTTGGCAAGTCCATAACCTCATATATCCAATTAAGCATATAATTCAACTCGCATGTTTATGTAATGGGCATGAACCTTACCAACAGCACAGTAACAGCAACTACCTACAACATCCTAACATTGTAACAGTGATGTTTGCACATTCAAACACCACTGGAGGTTACTTCTGAAAAGGTTCAAATTTTATCTTTACATGTATTAAATCTTACTGAATTTTACTGACTTACAGAATGTACTTTTAAAGACTGGTCAAATATCATTAAAAATTATAGGGGGTAATATGATGCTTTTTTAAAGATCATCATTTTGTGTATTTGTTGTAGAATATTTTGACATGCTTTAATGTTAAAAAAAACATATTTTTTCCAATACTGTACATTATTGTAGGCAGAGGTGTAAAGTAATGAATTTCATTTACTCGCGTTACTGTAATTGAGTAGCTTTTTTGTGTACTTCTGCTTTTTAAAGTAATTTTTCAAATCTGTAATTTTACTCAAGTATATTTTGTTTGAAGTATTGTACTTCGCTACATTTTAAAACACATTAATTACGGAGTAAAAAAAAAATTGCTCCCTGGAAACTACTGCAGTAAATAATGGGGAGAAGAACACACTGGCGCTAAAATCACAAGAAAGATGCAGACGGACAAGACAAGCGTTATGGTGCAGACCCAGCTGAAAACGAAACGAATTTGAACTCGAAGGAAATTAAGTGAACCCCAGGCCATATTTATGCTCTATTATGCAGAGTAAGCTGTGTTTGCCTAGGGAGACCGAACTAACAGCTTATAAAATCTCGACATCGCCCTTCGCAAGCATGTAGAGGTAAGGTACTTGCATTGGTGGTTAAAATGAAGCTTTGACAGTTTAGCAAAAGGTTTTTCACAAATTATACAAAAAGACAGTGATGTAGGGTGTGCAATATATAGCCTATCGTCTGCGATAATATCGTAATAGTTGTTTTAACGATGTGCGATTTTGCCAAAAACGAAACAAAACTCTCCTTCAGAGTGCCGCGAAGTCTAGATTAGACTAGTGCGCATGCGCATTTTAGACTGCGTTCTTTTACTGCATGATTCAGCCTGTTAAAATGCGTTTAGAATGATCACAAAATTGAAGATATAGGGACAGAAAATGTATATATTTATATAATTTCATATAGTAAATCAATATCACACGAAGAGTGACGTTTTTTTTCCTCCAAATATCAGCATGATTACATATAGATTATTTACAACACAAAACAAGAAGTTAATTAAGAGACTTGCATTTAGACACCATAATGCCTGTTTTTACTAGAGATTGACCGATATATCGGTTTACCGATATTTTTTCTGATATTTAAGCATTTTACCATAATCGGATATCGATTTGAAAAAAAAATATAATAATATATATTTTTTTTTTTTTATTTTTTATTTGTCACATACACATTTATACAGAGTATAACTAGCAGTGAAATGTGTTCTCTGTATTTGACCCATCCAAGTAACACACACTTGGAGCAGTGGGCACTTCACCAGTGTCACTCAGCTTGATGCAGGAGAAGCTCCAGCACGGCCACCGCATGTAACTTTTAACAAGATTCACTTGTTTGAAACACGCTAAATTATATTAACATTTACTATAGAACCATTATTTCGCCAATAAACATCTCTATCGAAATTAATAATTTATTTTCTCCACAAGCGATCGCAGTTTGAGTATAGTTCTGTGTAAATGCATAGATAAACCGCGCTGTCAGCAGTTTTCATAATTTAGAAATGAAAAAAACATTTGAATAATTCTGATAAAACATGCCAGTTAAGAAATGCAATAAAATACGATGTTACTGTTAATATCAGTGTTGCTGATGATGCTTTTTATAAATAAAATGTGTATATTGTTGTAATTTTAAGATTAAATTTTACATGAAAATGTTAATTTTCAACAGTTTTTTGTTGTTGTTAAGATGACTGAAAGAAGGAAAAACCAAAGCGAAGAATGGACTTACTTCACTCTGTTATTTATTTACTTTATAACAGTATATAAATACCGGTTCTGCATATCGGTTATCGGATACATAAACGTACAAATAATCGGTATCGGTTATAAAAAAATCAATATCGGTCGATCACTAGTTTTTACTCTATTTCAACAACAAAAAATAATTCCCAACACAGCACCTAAGCACAGTTTTGCATCTCTGAGCAATGCCGGTGTTTAGTTTCTGAATGAATCAACTGTTTAAATGATTCGGTTCAATCACAATGAATTACTTTTTAACAGTGACTTGCTGACACCTACTGGCTGTTTTAATTCCACATTTAAAATCATATATGTCAAAACATTATTTCTGCATTTGCAACTGCAGGCTAAATGCATTCATGTCATGCATTTAAAAAGTGTGTAAATACATCTATGCCACTTCAGATGAAGCTTCTGTGTTTCTTCTGCATTGCAAAGATGCATTTTGTTGATACTGATTTAATTTGCTTGGTAACAGCCCAAATGTCTTATTATTCTAAATAACTGATTCCTTTAATTAAAAACAACTAGTTTGAGATTTATAGGCCTATCCCAGTGGTGTCAAACTCAGTTCCTGGAAGGCCACAGTCCCTGCAGAGTTTAGTTCCAACCCTGCTCCAACACACATACCATGTAGTTTTCAAATAAGCCTAAATGATTATATTAGCTGGATCAGATGTGTTTAATTAGGGTTATATCTAAACAGTGCAGCGCTGTGGCCCTCCAGGAACTGAAATTGACACCCTTGGCCGATCCCAGATTTGCCTCCCTCCCACTGTTAAAATGTAACTAAGTAATTTTTACTCCGAGTAAAGTTTAAATTAGTTACTTTTTACTTTTACTTGAGTGGATTTTTACTTGTACTTAAGTAAAATTTCATTAATGTAATGTTACTTTTACTTGAGTAGAATATTTTCGTACTCTTTCCACCTCTGATTGTAGGTCCTCTACGCCCGCCTCTCTCAAACACTTTGTTTTCTACAAAGTCCCTCCTTCTGACAAGCACAGTCTGCTCTGATTGGCCAACTGACCCAGAGCTTTGTGATTGGCCAAACACCACAAGCCGCGTCAGAAATGTAAGGCCCCTTACCAGTAGTGGACGAAGTACACAAATCAAGTACTTGAGTAAAAGTAAAGATAAAATATTACTCCAGTAAAAGTACTGCTTTTTCAATTTTACTCGAGTGAAAGTACAAAAGTACAAGAAAATGTATGCACTTAAGTAAAAAAGTACTGATAGATAGATTTATTTTGCAATTTTATATAGACTAATTAATACAATTTTATATTAGCGCATATTTTTATAATCCTACTTCTCAAAATACCTGGGATTTTCCCAAAATAAACACTATATGGAGGCAAGATATATTTATATTGTTGTTGATATGGACTATGTTAAGGAGAGTGATGTAGTAATGTTCTCTGTGAAGCACATTGCAACGTACCTGAGAGAAAACAGATTTGACCATCTAATTTTCACCAGTAAGAAAAATTTGTTTTAAAACTTGTTGTTTTGCAGAATGTCATAGTTATATATGCCATGAGAATAAGGCCTGAAGTTAGGAAGAACATTTTAAGGAAAATATAATTATATTTTCATAATGATTTTTTTTCTTCTCAAACCTTGTCTGTGGTATAAAAACACCCCTGGCCAAATGCCCCCAGAGGGCATCACTTCCCACTCTGATAATTACTGTAGCTACCATGTTCTGAACATCACATCCTTTCTTTTTCACACACACTCAATCAGTCACCGCTTCTGCGTCTCGGAGCATGTGATTTATTATAAGGAGTAACGATGTGTTTATGAAATGTAGTGAAGTAAAACGTACGATCTCATACTTTGGAATGTAGTGAAGTAAAAGTAAAAGTTACTCAAAATAAAACTACTCCAGTAAAGTACAGATACTTGACAAATGTACTTAAGTACAGTAACGAACTGACCACCACTGCCCCTTACCATAATCGTGAGCTTTAACTTTCAAAATAAAAACAAAGACAGTTAATAATGTCCTTAGTTTTACCATCAGTTCAAGCCTGAGAGGAAACAGAGTCGCGTGACAGACACAGTGATGAAGCTCGTGTGTTTTTGCACACAAGCCATGGTTGTGATGTGACCGTGTCTCCCTCTCTCACACACGCACGCGCATGTGCACACACACTTACACACACACACACCCACACACACACACACACACACACACACACACACACACACACACACACACAAAACACACACACACACACACACACACACACACACACACACACACACACACACACACACACACACACACACACACACACACACACACACACACATGTTGTTTTTAATGTTTAACGGGGACTTCCATTAGGGCTAATGGTTTTTATACTGTACAGAACATATGAGCTATTGCCCTACTCACCTACACAACACCTAAAACAACCTCACAGGAGACGGTGCAATTAAGCAATTTTCCACATCATGAAAACTCACTGGGTATGATTTGATAAGCGTTTTAAATTATGGGACACTGAAAAAGTCCTCAGAAATCACCTTCTCCTTGTAATACTATGTCATAAACCCAGGTCATTATACTAATCTTGTGCCTCATAAACCACTAAACATGCCCACACACACACACACAATTCATATCACACAATTCACACACACTACTGCCACAGTGATGTGACCCTCTCTCTCTCTCTCTCTCTCACACACACACACACACACACACACACACACACACACACACACACACACACACACACACACACACACACACACACACACACACACACACACACACACACACACACACACACACACACACACACACACACACACACACACACACACACACACACACACACACACACACACACACACACACACACACACACACACAATTACGTGCAAAACTCCGCATTTGAACAGTCAATAGCAAATACTTAAACTAATAACAAAACATAGAGTCGCTGATTCAGATGCGCCAGATTGTCAGAGCAAAGTCGTGAACATTTGGGCAGCATTAAGCAAATATTTCCACATCATGACGTAGACATGTGGGGGTGTGTTTGAATGAGGCGTTTTAGGGGGTGTGGCAGAGTCTTAACTTTGATAAAGAATATCTCTTTGGTTTTGAGACTTGTCTTTGCAACTTCAGGGATCTTATCTATGCAGCTTGTAACACTCCAAAGAGAAAGGAAAACTTGAAATTGCATCATATGAGCCCTTTAATCACAACTGTGTTATTCTGTTTTAGAGACTATTTTAATCTTTGTTTCTGTTTTAGTACAGAGGCATAAAGTAATTATATATTTAAAAATAACATGTTTTTGTAAAATCACACTTAACATTTTTCACACTATATAGGCTATATAAGCTACTGTTTAAAGGTTTGGGGTCAGTGAGATTTTTTGAAAGACATTTCTTATGTTCAAAAAAAGCTGCATTTATTTTTATAAAAAATAAAGTAAAAACAGTAATAATGTAAAATATAAAAATTTAAAATAACTGTTTTCTATAATATATTTAAAAATTTAATTTATTTATTTGATGGTAAAGCTGAATTTTCAGCATCATTACTCGAGTCTTCAGTGTCACATAATCCTTCAGAAATCTTGCTGACTCCAAACTTTTGAAAGGTACTGTAGATGGGTCTTTATCCATAAAAATGTGTAGCTGCTTTCATATTAGGAGATCCTTCAAAAGGGCATTATTATCGTTTTGGGTACTCTTTGGTATCAAAATTAAAAACAACAACAACCCTGCCTTGTGTATCAAGTAGATAATTTAAGCATTCTCTCTCCTAGGCTACTTTGATGCTCGTGCTCTGGCAGTGGACTACAGGACTCTGGGCTTTCGGGAGTGTGTTGGAGAGGTGGTGAGATACCTCAGCTCTCTGGAGGGGGTTGAATCCTCAGACCCCATCGGCGCACGCCTCGTGTCCCACCTCAGCCACTGCGCCAGTGAGCTGGACCCTCTCCTCCAGAGCCCCGCCACTCTGCCTTTTCCTCCTTGGCCCTGGCCCTCCTTTCCTCAGCTTGCATCCACTTCATCTCCAGCCTCGTCTAGCCCGTTTCCCCCAACCACTCGCCGGGATCTGGCTCCCCATGCCACCACTGCCTTGCTGGGCTACCCTTCACCGGCCCTGCGAGTGGGATCTTTGAGCACCCAGGGGGCGATACTGAATCCAGCGCTGATCCGGTTCGTCGACTGCCTTCTATCCCCGGACATCCACACAGACTTCAACAGCACTCACCTGATGGACCAACAATCCCATCATCCTCCTCACCTCCTCCAACTCCTCCCCTCCCCAGATTTCCTTCAGACCCTTTGCCCCTCAGGGGTCTCCAGCCCCAGGTCACAGGGGTTTGGGCAGCTCCAGTAAGCCCGGACAGGCTTGGGGCACAGAGATTGGGGCATTCTGAATCAGAAGTTTGAAGTTTATGGCAGTCTGAAAGAAAAAAAGAAATATTGGTCATTTATGACCACCTTTAAAAGGAACTACAAAGCATTGAACAATTCAAATTTTTTTTTTTCAGTTCCATCTACGATTCCAACTCCAATAGCATTCAAAGTCTCAGGAAAATGGTACAAATGCTGTCATTGGGGCATTACCCTTATAAAAGATAAAAGGGTGAATATTAAAACATATTTTTTACATATTAGTACACCAGTGACTGCTTTTGTACTTTTTCTGAGAGTTTAGAAATAAGAAAATTAAAATAAAAATTCGGATTTTGTTTACAATTATCCAAACTAAAGAAGAACTAGGAGAAATGGTCTGTAGAATTCAAGTGTAAAATCAAAGGTAAATGCAACTCCCAGAAAGACTGAGAAAGGGCTCAAAGCAACAGGATTTTGAGATCTGGATACTGGAACTTTCTAGAACTCTGATTTGTTATCTTTTTTTAATAGTGTACTTGTTTACTCTGTCATTTATACATTAACTTGGATTCTGACATGATATACATTTGAGAGATTACATAAAGAAAAATGTGCCTTATCAAAATACTGTTCCTCTCGTTTACTTACTTGTGTGTGCAAGAACATGTAGCTTCCAGAAGATGGCAGCCCTAGAACAAAACGTGCTAATCACAATCCTCTCAGAGCCGTGTATGTATAATCTTGTGAATGTCTGGTGCCTCTTCCTGAATCACAAAATCAAAGAAAAAGTATTATCAATGTCATGTCTTTTTATTCTATACTGGACACCAGCTGAGTCCTTTTAACAAAAAGGCCAATTGAAACTCGCATCATTAGGAAATTTGTATTGGCAAGGTTTTGTTCAAGTGACCTTCCACAGGCTTAAAAAGCCCAATCAAACATTTCAAAAGGGAAAAAAATATAAAATAGTGTCTACACAATTTAAAGCACAGGTGTATTCACAAAGTAACTGACTATTTTCTGAAAGACTCCTCTGGGTGCAATAAGACTAAGGTGCCATTTAGAGCATCTGTTTTCTTTAGTTGTCTCCAGAGATGGTGATGAGAACACTGTGGTACAGCGGCCACTCAGTGAAAACATGGTGGCTGCTGGCCCTGATCCTGCAACAGCAAGAGGAAACCAGGCACACTGTGTGCCCTCACAGTGCCTCTGCCAACCACTCTCCATCAACAGGCTGTAATTAGAGTGAAACCAAACTAATCCGCTCTCTTCAAAACACACAGGAAACAAAAAATTGGATCTCGTCGCACACATATCCTCACATTTAGCATATACGTGGAAGAAACACTGTGTAAGAGATAATGTAGTGTATAGTCAAACTCCGCTATAATGCTGACAGGGTGATCGAAACTACAATGTGTAACAGAGGGTGTAATGTCCACCTACTTTTTTAGTCACATTGGTTATGGAAGTATTTTTCCCATTCATTTTTTCCTATTGAGATTTTAAAAAAGTCTGTTAAAACGTCATTAGCCATGAACCAAAGAGCTATGAGGTGAATGCAAATTTGATACAAAAAATGAACAAAAAATTTAACAAAAATATGATGGTACAAGAAATACTGAGAGAAAGAACAATAGCTCAATCAGACAATCAAAACAAAAATGATTACGAAATAAAAAACTATTGATATAAAAATGTTCATGTTAGAACTATACACTCACCGGCCACTTTATTAGGTACACCTGTTCAATTGCTTGGTAACACAAATTGATAATCAGCCAATCACATGGCAGCAACTCAATGCATTTAGGCATCTAGATGTGATGAACAAGACTTGCTAAAGTTCAAACCAAGAATCAGAATGGGGAAGAAATGGGATTTAAGTAACTTCGAATGTAAAATGGTTGTTGGTGCCAGACGGGCTGGTCGGAGTATTTCAAAAACTGCTGATCTACTGGGATTTTCACACACAACCATCTCTAGGGTTTACAGAGAATGGTCTGAAAAAGAGAAAATATCCAGTGAGCGGCAGTTGTGTGGATGAAAATGCCTTGTTGATGTCAGAGGTCAGAGGAGAATGGGCAGACTGGTTAGAGATGATAGAAAGGCAACAGTAACTCAAATAACCACTCGCTACAACCAAGGTATGAAGAATATCATCTCTGAACGCACAACATGTCGAACCCTGAAGCAGATGGGCTACAGAAGCAGAAGACCACACCGGGTGCCGCTCCTGTCAGCTAAGAACAGGAAACGGAGGCTACAATTCACACAGGCTCACCAAAATTGGACAATAGAAGATTGGAAAAACGTTGCCTGGTCTGATGAGTCTCGATTTTTGCTGCGACATTCAGATGGTAGGGTCAAAATTTGGCATAAAGAACATGAAAGCATGGATCATCCTGTCTTGTCTCAACGGTTCAGGCTGGTGGTGGTGTAATGGTGTGGGGAATATTTTCTTGGCACACTTTGGGCCCTTTAGTACCAATTGAGCATCGTTTAAACGCCACAGCCTACCTGAGTATTGTTGCTGACCATGTCCATCCCTTTAGGACTACAGTGTACCCATCTTCTGATGGCTACTTCCAGCAGGATAATGCACCATGTCACAAAGCTCAAATCATCTCAGACTGGTTTCTTGAACATGACAATGAGTTCACTTTACTCAAATGGCCTCCACAGTCACCAGATCTCAATCCAATAGAGCACCTTTGGGATGTGGTGGAACGGGAGATTTGCATCATGGATGTGCAGCCGACAAATCTGCAGCAACTGCGTGATGCCATCATGTCAATATGGACCAAAATCTCTGAGGAATGTTTCCAACATCTTGTTGAATTTATGCCACGAAGAATTAAGGCAATTCTGAAGGCAAAAGGGGGTCCAACCCGGTATTAGCAAGGTGTACCAACTGAACCTGGTTAAATGACCAGCTTTTTAAAGATGCTGATTTCATTTTCCAGCAGGATTTGGCACCTGCCCACGTACTGCCAAAAGCACCAAAAGTTGGTTAAATGACCATGGTGTTGGTGTGCTTGACTGGCCAGCAAACTCACCAGACCTGAACCTCACAGAGAATCTATGGGATATTGTCAAGAGGAAAATGAGAAACAAGAAACCAAAAAATGCAGATGAGCTGAAGGCCACTGTCAAAGAAACCTGGGCTTCCATGCCACCTCAGCAGTGCCACAAACTGATCACCTCCATGCCACGCTGAGTTGAGGCAGTAATTAAAGCAAAGGGAGCCCCTACCAAGTATTGAGTAATATACAGTAAATTAATATGCTTTCCAGAAGGCCAACAATTCACTAAAAATGTATTGGTCTTATTAAGTACTCTAATTTGTTGAGATAGTAAATGTGAGCCAAATCATCACAATTAAAAGAACCAAAGACTTAAACTACTTCAGTCTGTGTGCACTGAATTTATTTAATACACAAGTTTCACAATTTGAGTTAAATTACTGAAATAAATGAACTTTTCCATGACATTCTAATTTATTGAGATGCACCTGTACATATGGAAAGTAGTTTTCACCAGGAATTCTGGCTGCGAGTAAATTTAAAAAATTAAATAAATAGAAATAACGTGGGCTGATGGCTTCAACAAAAGCATATAGCCTTTTATCAATTAACAACCTTGTCCACTAAGTGGGGGGATCCACTTAGTGGGCTAAAGTCAGTCACACCTTGACTTTCTTCCAAATAAAGCACATTTCATTCATAATATTAAAACACAGGCCTATAATGTGCACGTTTTTGTTTTTTTTCTGAATTGTGTGAAATTACTAATAAAAATAGGTAATACAAAACGATTATGTGGAGGTGAATTGGTTTAGTCTTGACTTCTGGTCGTGACTGACAGTGTTGGGGGAAGGGGAATCTGCTGATTGTCGAGTGCCAAATAAACACAGCAATGGAGAGAAAAAGGTCAAAGCCGTCAGGTTTCCAATTTAGGAAAAAAGAAAAGAAGAAGAGGAGAAAAGAGCAGACGATAAAGGTATGCAACTACGTTCTCTCTGTATGATTACGGTTTCCATGTCATCAATGAAGGGCTAATGTTAATGGTGGTATAAGTTAACTCTTACGTTTGTTAGCTTCTTGTTTGATGCTATGCTTATACAACAATTAATTCGGTCAACATACATCACGAGATCTAATTTCACCATAAGATTGTGCTTTGCAACAAAACTGTTACAAGTAACTTACAGTTATTATGTATTTACATCACTTGGGTTAATTTTGGGCCTGTATTTAGAAAGGAATTTACATATGAGTTAGGTAGTTTCAAAGATTAAAACATTTGCCATTTGCTATAACTATGTTTCGTGACAAAGGTATTATTACAAAGGTCTAATTGTCTACTACACGTAGAATAGATTAATATAGCATCTATTGAGTTCATGACAGACATTTTGCATGTTAGGGCATGTTTATTTAAATTTGCAATTCATAGTTATATTGTAGCCTAATGGCCTCTTGATGTCAATTTCAATTGAAATTCAAATTGCTGATTTTAAGGGGCACTTCTAAAAAATATTTTGGAGCATCCTCTCCAATGGTCAATGTGGACACCCCACCTCCCCCACTACACAGGATTCTGCTGAATGGCCTCTACCCGTCAGGATGAGCTACCATCTATGTCCTCAGGAATATGGTCTCCACAAAAATATCGGATAGTGAGGATGAAGACCTCCTTTGCTCTACTTCTACCAGCTGTGCTTCAGGTGGGTTTTTGCATGTCTCTCTGTCTCTCCTGTGTGGTGTGTGTGTGTGTGTGGGTGTGTGTGTGTGTGTGTGTGTGTGTGTGTGTGTGTGTGTGTGTTGTGTGTGTGTGGTGTGTTCTGTAGGAGGGGTATGCCTACAACTGGACCTAGATGTGAGTATTTTGAAGAAGATGATGAGATCTCCAGAGCTACTTTGTGTGCTACTTGGAGTGGTTTTGTGACTGCACAGATGGCGGCCAAAGACATTTTTGAAGAAATTAATGTGGAGGCTGTTTTGAAACAAAAAAGGCTGAGGTCCAAAAGCGCCACTTCTCATATGAATAACACGATAGCTTTCAGTGATGACTTAGGAAGTTGGAGGTTGGATTATGCAATGTTGTTGTTGATGCAGCCAGTCGCCATCACGGAGAGGTTTCCACATTGGAAAATGTGGGAAACAAATTCGGGGTTTTGACAAATTTCCCAAGTCTTGCAGATGAGGAGCTGGCAGAGCAATGTAATGCACTAGGCCCCACACTGCACTTTGAGGGCACTCTGATTTGGACAGTAGAGAGCTTGTGCAGGAAATCAATAACTTCCCTCACCTGCCATCAAAAACCATGAGCCTCCTTGAGCTTATCACTTTTATGCATGATAAGGATCTATCGGAGATCTACCCCAACGCTGAATTTTCCATTTGTTGACATGACATGGTTAGATTCAGGTAGTAAAATATCATATTATGTTGGGTGTCCATATTAGATATAATCACCATGTTAAGAATGAAACCATCATATTATAAAACATGACATTAATCATATCATAATAAAATATAATTTGTTGTTACTACTGTAAATATATATTCAATTATTATTGGATCTCCTTAAATACTTTCAGAATCTTTACTTATTAAAAATATTTTATTTCTGTATTTTAAAATATATTTTGTATATTAACATATTTTAATGACAGTATATTTATTGAACAAAAATGTATTATTACATTTTTTTAAATAAGCAGAAAATAGTACAAACTTTGCTAAAGTGATTGTTTTGAACAAGTATTAACTTAGAAATTATTTAAAAAACATTATTTTTGCTGAAGTATTTGTATCAATAACGTGGGCCTTTTACCCCATGTGAAAAGGCCCCTCTTACCACCTTATATACGATTTTTAAACAAAATAAACAACTTAAATGATTTATTTTCAAACCAAATCTGTTGCTCAATTAATGTTCATTACAACGCATATATTTTTAATGCAATTATGCATTTTAGGTTCATAGCTATTTTTTTTCTTAAGGTGGACCTTTAGCCCTGTTGTACCCTATCATTTACACGACGGTCTCAAATTAAAAGTGGTGTTAACCATGAAAACTGAATAATCGTGTGTTTTACCACCAAAAGGGCAATTAAAACAAAACATCAAAGTGTTGGTCTATGGTGATGTGATGAAGACGTGGTGCTTTTTTTAATTCTTGGGTTCTTGTTTGTGTGCTTTCTCTAGTTTGAACTTTAAAATGGCATGGAATGTGTGTATGCGTGTGCTAGACTGTGGCGGGACTGTGTGTCTGTGAGGGATGTGGCGCAACGAGGGCAGATTCACGTGCGAGAGGCGTGTGGACTGTGTGTAGAAAGACTTGCGTGTGAGCATGGTGTGTGTTTATGTTAGTGAATGTTTAGGCTTGAGAGAGAGTGTGTGTGTGTGTGTGTGTGTGTGTGTGTGTGTGTGTGTGTGTGTGTGTGTGTGTGTGTGTGTGTGTGTGTGTGTGTGTGTGTGTGTGTGTGTGTGTGTGTGTGTGTGTGTGTGTGTGTGTGTGTGTGTGTGTGTGTGTGTGTGTGTGTGTGTGTGTGTGTGTGTGTGTGTGTGTGTGTGTGTGTGTGTGTGTGTGTGCATGTGTGGGTCTGGTCCTCCATTCTTTTTGCACCAGTAGAGTCAGTGCTGCGACCACAGCTTCCAGTATGGGCCACCACAATCACATGAGGCCAGCTTTCCCACGGGGAGGGGCCAAGGAGAGAATAAACTCTAAAGAAGGAATATGACCCACATAGAGGAACAGGCAGGGTAGATATTTTCCTGTCAACATGAAACTAAGGTAGTCTGTATAGAAAACAAAGTCAGTTTAGGACGTCTGACTAGGGTGGCCATACGTCCGGATTTTGGCCGGACAGTCCGGATCTTAAGCCCCCCTGTCCGGCGTCCGGTGCAGCCTCAAGCACTCATTTGTCCTCTTTTTTGGAGTTGCGCTGAATCGGCCTGAAAAAACCCCGCTATAGAATCTTTATTGGGACGCAGCAGGATAGCGTCTAATGCCGTAAGATCTCTGGTCAAACAAATGATTGGCTGAAAGTGGTGTCAAATAAATATCTGATAAATCATTGATTAAAAACGTAAACAAGCCTCCATGTGCTGGCTACGTCATATAAACGTTAACATGTCGAAACGTCAGACCTCATTTAATCCGGAATGGACAAAAGAGCACAGATTTATATCAAAAAGCAGTAGAGACGCTTTTCATGGATTTTGCACACTGTGACGACGTGAAGTGTATTTATGTATTTCTATTATTTCCAGAAGTCCAGAAATGTAATGTTTTCAGGCACTGTGCCAGATTATTTGTTTATTTAAGTATTTCTATTATTTCCAGAAGTCCAGAAATGTAATGTTTTCAGGCGCTGTGCACTTTGCAAGACAGGTTCATCTCAGTGGTTAGTTTTTGAAGCAGACATCACAATGTCTTGAATAAATACAAATACTGTGAACAAACACTTTTTTGCCTCTTCTGTTACACATAGGTCTACATCAAGATATATGGTAGATCAAATTGTCTGGTAATGAATAGAGTAGGCTGTTTCAGAATCACTGTATCATGATACCATCGATATGATGGACAAAATTGTATTGTAGTTGCGAGTACACCAGAGTCCTATGCAATTATTCTTGCCTCACTAAATGCCACAAAGTGTCCTCCTTTTTGGTGTTATGGAAATGGTCACCCTACGTCTGACCCGATCGAGTTCATGCTCCTTTAGCATGTTCCATTACCAGTGTATTGTTGCTTTGATACGGTGCCTTCATCTTACCACATTTTACACTATACTATGCAGACTGTGGCTATTTTAGCATGTGTTTCATGTACTAGGAGAGCCACTCCAGCAAATCAGTTCATCATTGCAAAGTTTGTCATTATAATAACTTCCAATTAAAGCTTCAAACAACAATGATGACAGCCTTGGGTTACATGCACTAAATTGTAATTTACAATAAAATCTAAGAGCCTCTAACTAACCGGCTTACTTACAAGATATAGTGATAACAGTCTCTCATCCTCTAATAAACATCATTGCCCTCTACTGGTCATGCTCTGACAAAATCATCTGAATACTAGTGATTCTCAACCAGGAGGGCTGCAAGATGACTTAAAATATTTAAATGAATAAATCATTATGAATATATTAAAATAAAGAGTTTATAATTTAAACAAATCTATATTCAAATGTTTTTCATACAAAAACATTTGTATGTTAATTTTTTTTAGATTCATTTGTTTTTATAAATAATAAACTGTTGACTAAAGTGTTGTTTTGTTAGTAGTCAAATGTAAAACTGAGGTTCTTGGTTTACGCAAAATTAAAATATAAATATTTTGAATGCATAAAAAGTATTCTAATATCTTCAGCTTTTAAATTAAATATTGTTGATACCACCGATTTATACACTCACCACTGTCCATGGAGCTCTTAATCCAGTGAAGATAGGCTTATCAGGTTCTGCCCAGCCCAATCCCCAGCTAGTGATCCCTGATGGGTACCATGTTTATCAGCCTCACACATAAGTAGACCTCCAGAATCACCCTGCCAGTCCAGAGCGAAAATAAAATTAAGCAACTGTGAGCATCCACAGATGCTGCTCACTAAAAACATTCAGAGTTCAGACACATTAGAAAAACAGAGAAAGAACAAGTAACCACCAGAACAAATAATGCCACATATATAGACACAAGGACAGAATATTCCCTAATCATGTAAAATAATGTTCCTTTTAGTTTAACTTCCAATTAAAAATGGCTTATGTTATTGTGGGCATTGTGTCTTGAATTTTGAGTAGCTACGGAAAAATACTTTTATTGTTATAAATTTCAGCTGAAAACGTACAAAGAGTTTGTGAGTGTACTTACAATAAGCTGCAGAGAATACTTTGCCACTTGTTTGCAATGATGGATCCACCACAATAATGCTTGCCAGGGCAATAATTAGATGTTCTAGTGTAAACACCCCCAACGCCTTGATTGTGAAGTTGTGTAATTTTCCACAATCCCTCTTCCCTGTGACAAAGAAGCATTCAAAATGGCTTTGTTTTTAGAGATTCTTGAAAAGAATCATCACAGATGTTCCTGGGATCTTTGAAGAGATGTATAACTCTTCAAATACAAAAAGTGCATGCAAGTCAGTGTCTATTATATACAATGTTGCTCTGATACTCGTACACCTGCAGCACCATGGACAGCAACAAATCAATCAACATGACCCTGATGGCTCTTCTGTCTCCATTTATGCATAACAATCCAGTAACAGCTTGTTCTGTCTTTTCACCTTAGTTAAAAGTCTAAAATCTCTGCATGCTAGCACTGCCTTTCAAAAGGGGCATCATTACAATGCATAAAACTATGTGAGCCATAATATTTTTTTTGATTGAATGGGAAGCCTGAAGTTACTCCTTTGAAATGTTAATGCACTCATGGTGTACTTTAGTACCATGAAAAAAAGACTTTCAATAGCATTACATATTCAACCTTGTCATTCATCCAGTGAGAGCAAAATAAGGTAAAGAAAAGCTGACAGTGATAGAAATTATAAAATTAAAACCATCAAACATCACCCTGCAGTCCGCCTGGGGTGTACTAATACACACAGGATGCTTTAGTGAACTTTAGTGAAGGTGTCTTGTATGAAAACTATGTAAGTCCGTTGCCACCACTGAATTAAAAAAAAATGTAATTGCGACTCTTTATTGCGTTCTCTTTTAAATTTTTTTTCTCACAGTTGCGAGTTTACATCTCGCAATTCTGACTTTTTTGTGAGATAGCAATTCTGAGAAAATATCAGTTCAGAATCGGACTTTTGAACTCGCAATTGAGAGATCACATTTCTGAGGAAAAAAAGAGTCAGAATTGCCAGACATAAACTCTCAAATGCAAAAAAAACAACAGAATTGTGAGATTATATCTGCATATGAGTTTATCCTGTAATTCTGACTTAATCCGCAAATGCAAGTTAGTTTATATCTGAGAATACAAAAGTCAGAATTGCGAGATGTAAACTCGCAATTGCGAAGGAAAAAGGTCAGAATTGTGAAAAAAATGTGCAATTAACTTTTTTTATTCAGTGTCGGAAACAGGCATCCACCCTACCGAAAAGGAACCCAAAATAACTGCATTACATTGAAGTACAACTGCAGTACAAAATAGTATAACTGCAGTACAATGAAGTACAACTGTACATCTGCAGTATAATGAAATATATATCTGCAGTTCATTCAAGTTCAGCAGCAGTAAAACTGAAGTACAATGAAGTGCAACTGTAGATTTGCAGTATAATAAAGTACAGATACAATATAACTGCAGTTCAGTGACACGCTGAAAATTTCAGATGCAAAAACTTCTAAGTCTGTCTGATTACATTTATTTAATTGTATTTATTTTTATGAGCATTTTTTAAATAAAGCTCATAGGTGCAGTAATTTCACTTTAATGGCAATGGGGTTCTTGTCAACCCCTAATTGACATGAGGAAAATAATAACTGAAAAGTGTTCAGCGTACAGTGTACCCCTCTTTACAACAGAGGAAGCATTAAAAGAGGAGAAGAGAGAAAGTGAAAAGGCACTCAACAGATGTGGGTGAGAATTTTTTTCTGGAAATGCTTTAAAAGGTCACTCACATTCTAGTTAGCCAAAAATGTAAACCTGATTTTAGGTAGTCTTTAAATTAGATTAATAACTCCAGCTACTTGTAGGCCTACAGTAGCCTGAATCACAATCACACCATGTTCATTTGTTGGCCAGAGGAGAACTGATCCCTAAACTAAACATACTTCCTCCCAAGGTTTTTTTTCTACACTCTGTCACATGATGGAGTTTGGGATCCTTGCCACTGTCGACTTTTGGGTTGCTTATTTGGGGACACATAATATTCAGCAACAGTATTGATCTGACTCCACTGACACTATTGGATGAGGACTGAACTGAGCTAGATGATGACACCATTGATTTCTGGACAACTGCTATAGATGCACTGGAATTATTTCATATTTTATGATTTTTAAACAGTTATTGAAATTAATGTTATAGTCAACACTGATTTCAACTGAACAATGACAATTTTTACTGGTTAGAGTTGGTTCATAGCAGAAGTGAATTCTGTTTGCATCATTATTTTTCTTTTTATCACTGTAAAGCAGCTTTGAAACAATCTGTTCCCTATCAGTCAGTCACGTTCGACGTAACGTTAGAGTGACTGACCTAGTGGGATCTCGCTCGAGAGCCCAATCACCTTCAAGAGTTAACAAAACAAGCCAATGACAGTTGCAACCCTCTACGGACACCTTGGCAATTGAATCGCCATTGGCTAGTAATATTTTTAATTTACTCAAAGCCAGACTGATGATACTAGGCCTATATATATATATATATATATATATATATATATATATGAGAACAAGCTTTATGATAGAATGAGAATGCACTTTATTGGCCAGGTATGTATTGTTTACACATATGAGGAATTTGTTATAGTATATATTATATACATATATAGATTTGGTAGCTGAGCTGAACCAGACAGTTATTGATGTGCAGAGGATGGATTCAATGATGAATCTGTCCTCTTTACAAAACACACACACACACCACACACATATTATATATTATATATATATATATATATATATGTTTATGTGTGTGTGTGTTTGTAAAATGGTACAGATTTCTTTTTAAATATCTGAAAGTACACTCTTAACATCAGTCAGTTAAGCATTATAATATGACATTATGAAAATCAAGTATTATTTAATGATAGAACTTTAGTAATTAGAATTAAAACTTACCATGTATGAATGCATAGACATTTGAACTGAATTTAGGACTGGTGGTGGTGCTTTTTTGGTCATTCAGTGTTCCTGTAAAAAATGAAAGAAACTAACAATAATAATAGTCAGGAAGGACGAGGAGCAGGTCCTCTTAGTGGCGCCATACTGGCCCAATCGGACTTGGTTCCCCGAACTAATGCTCCTCGCGACAGCCCCTCCTTGGCAAATTCCTCTGAGGAGGGATCTCCTTTCTCAGAAAGGGGGCACCCTCTGGCACCCACGTCCAGACTTGTGGAATCTCAACGTTCCCACCGGGAAGACCCCCGTAGATGCCCGATCAGGGTCGTGCTTTCCTTTCTGCAAGATAGGCTGGAGCGAAGGCGGTCTCCCTCCACCCTCAAAGTGTATGTTGCCGCTATCGCCGCACAGCATGATGCAGTTGACGGTAAGTCTGTGGGGAACCATGACTTGGTCATCAGGTTCCTCAGAGGGGCGAGGAGGTTAATTCATCCGCGCCCTCATCTGGTTCTCCCCTTGGTCCTAGCGGCCTTGAGGGGGGAGCCCTTCGAGCCTCTGCAGTCAGTAGAGCTTAAGTTTATGTCGTTTAAGACAGTGCTCCTCAATGCATTGGCCTCGGTTACGAGGGTAGGGGACCTGCAGGCATTTTTGATCGACGATTCGTGCCTAGAATTTGGGCCGGCTGACTCTCACGTTATCCTGAGATGTGCCCAAAGTTCCACCATACGCCAGAGTTTCAGGACCTCAGACCAGCTTTTTGTCTGCTTCGGAGGACAGCAGAAGGGAAAAAGCTGCGGGGCGGGGTGCGCGTGGCGAAAAAACACCCCACACGCCCTGTCATTGGTTGTTTTGTTAACACTCGAAGGTGTTTGGGCTCTCGAGCGAGATCCCACTACGTCAGTCACTCTGACGTTATGTCTCCGTTCCCTCCTTCAGGTAACGAGGGTTACGTATGTAACCGAGACGTATTGTATAAAGCACTATATAGATAATGGTGACTTGACTTAAATTGGTTCAGAAAAAGTGCATGAAACAAGCAACCTGAATAAACACAAAATACAGTTTATTAATGATAACTGTATTTGCCTTTGTTTTATGTTAATTTTCTTGGGAATATCTGACAATATTTAGTGCTGGATATACTCAAAAGTAGTTTTTTTTTCTTTTTTCACAGCACTGTACACCAGCATTTATGTTCAGTACTGTAAGAATCTATTGTCTGCCTCGACCCAGATTCCACTCCACAATATATGTTTGATCATGCTCATTTCCCAAAATGGCTTAATTATTATAGAGAAGAAAGTCAACAATTATGTTGTTTGTAGACCATTTGGGATGATCACATCCTGAGCAAATGGTCACCAATTGTAGAAGTGGAGCAGGTGTGGAACTCTGAGATCCACCTCAGACACCTCATTGCAGGGGTGTCAGAACCTCATTAACATACAGACTACAGCTGTTATGACAGGAGCAACTTCATTTACACGAAGGGTAGTAAACTAAAAATGTATAAAAAGTTAGGACTTTAGGATGTTCTGGGTTCATTCCAACTCCGTTGAACCCAAGGTACAACATACTTTGTCACTGCTATGCTGCAATAAACATCTTCATCGTTTTTTCTTACAGTAGTGTGACATTAATGTGTGGAAATGGACATTTTATCAGTGTGTGATTGCTATTTTCAGGAATATGCACTGGTAACAACTAAAAAAGAAGACCAAAAATATAATTCTACAGAAGATGATGGCTGGTGTGAAACAAGCACTCAAATAATGGTGAGCAGTAATCTACTTTATTTATTTTATCTTTTGTTTACTATTATCTTCATAGTTTAGAATGCATAATAATTGATATTGTATTTCAGGAACTAAGACATCTGGGAGTGCTGGAGAAATCAAGTGTACCAAGTCTTCTGTCTCCTCAGCCATGGAAGAGATCTTCAGAGATGAGGAGTTAAATGAAATCAAAGTCAAGAGCTAAATGAAGATTTACAATATTGGTGCAATTTCAGTATGCAAACTGAGAGAGCGCTGAGGGAGTGGAAAGGTAATGCAATCTCATTATAACAGTAATTATTATCAATGCTTAACATCAGCTCTCAACGTTTTTTTTGATGGACTCTTTGATTTTCTCTGATTGACTGGAAGGTGTGCATTAAAACAGTGAATGCAGATAATTACAATCAGTTCAATCACCATTTTAAATAAACGCGCTGGTTTTACTGTAGCACACACATACAGTCAGAACGCTAGATCTAATTACCTGTAACCAAACAAACTAATGAATATTAACTTCGTTTTACCCTTTCAGTCAAATTGTACTCCACAAACATTAAAGAGATAGTTCACCCACAAATGAAAATTCTGTCATTAATTACTCACCCTCATGTCGTTCCAATCACACAATACCTTTGTTCATCTTCAAAACACAAATTAAGATATGTTTTATGAAATCCGAGAACGTATGGTGCAAGGTGCAGGGTGCAAGGCTTGGGTTTGATACATCAAGTATCAAACCCAAGCCTTGCACCCTCAGGTTGAGAGGCACACTTGACAAGGATTGTTGCTTCTTCCTGTGCGTTGGCGCAAGGTGCCTCACTGACAGATATATGTAGAGCTGCGGGCTGGGCAACACCAAACTTGTTTGCAAGGTTTTATAGCCTTCGTGTAGAGCCAGTGTCCTCGTCTCGAGTAGCCAGTAAAACCAGAGGAACTGCTCGGTATCTCGCTTGCTGTGCCATTCCCCTCTATGGACCGGGTACGCTCATTCTTATTCATTACCCTTATTCTGCTCTTCAGTTCAGTTCCCCACAAGGCGAACCCTGTAGAGTTCCTTCATCACCCTTGGCAGCCAGACAAGGCGAAACGTCCAGTACCAGGCCCAACACCTGTAAGTACGCCTGTTGGTTGACCCCTGTGCTAGGCTAGGTGTCCATATGTTGTGATTCCCATGGTGATCCTGTGTATTCTTCCACAGTACAGTTCCCCTCTTGGTGAGCCTGTGTCTTTCCCTTGGCAGACTCCGCTCTGCCATCCCTGCCGGTGTTGCCTCCCTCCTAACTGGGCCGGAGACAGCAGAGACATTCCAGATGTTGTACTGCCCTTAATACCCAGTCCATATGTTTAATCTCCACATAATAGCTCCCTGCAGGAAGGATATGAATTCTGCAGCATCCCTGGAAAGGGTACGCTTTCCCAGTGTTATCCAATAAGTCTTACTGTATTGGTCATTGCCCCCCCCCGGACATGCACATTTTAGAGTGGGCTTTTATTGTGGCCAGCCTAAGGCACACCTGTGCAATAATCATGCTGTCTAATCAGCATCTTGATATGCCACACCTGTGAGGTGGATGGATTATCTCGGCAAAGGAGAAGTGCTCACTAACACAGATTTAGACAGATTTGTGAACAATATTTGAGAGAAATAGGCCTTTTGTGTACATAGAAAAAGTCTTAGATCTTTGAGTTCAGCTCATGAAAAATGGGGGCAAAAACAAAAGTATTGTGTTTGTAATTTTGTTCAGTCTATATATAAATCTTACCAGCCCAAAACTTGGGCTCAGTTATGTTACATGTTTTACCTAAAGTGTAAAATTAGAATGCAAAAAAAGTGATTTAAATCCTTCCCAAACATAAATTGAATTCAAACTAAACATTACATTTGTTTATTCATTTTATTGTTTGATATAATTAGGAAAAAGCACAGAGTAGGGGGCCTTGACAGCGTGCAACATTGAATCCTGTTAGTGTACAGAGCTGATAGGCCAGAATAATCATACTGTGCAGCTTATAGCCTTTGCACGCTCAAAGCGTTTCTCACGAGACACTTTGATGTGCCTTAAGCAATCGTCAAGTCTATTTGACACTGATGTAAAAAGCTTTCTTTTACAACTTGGCCTAGCTTTGGCTTTCGTTAAGACACAGAAAAACAAACTGTGGATATCAATCCATTAAAAAGCAGCTTGTTGCATTAAATGCTAATATTATACTTGTAGTTTCACATACTGCATTACTTTTTTAAAGAGGCAAGAAAATGATGCTTATAGCAAATAATACTTTAGGGGGAAACTTTTGAAGCATTTTAGACCCCTCACACTAGTCAGGGTCAGTATAGCTTAAGTAGCTGGATACAAAGAGCTTACAATTGTTGTGTATACAAAAACAGAGCCATGATAATCTGAATATTACTTCCAGATCACATCTGAAAAACAGTGAAAAACAATATGTACACAATCCTGTTAGCTTGAGACAGGGCACATTTCTACCCAATGAACCATTATTGTGAGAAACAATGATTTCTATGATGGTGAAAACTTCTCATTTAATTGCCAAGTTAAGTTCTACCTGAGTTGGCATATCTATTAGGGGTGTATGACTCCAAACTGGGTTCAGTACACCCGTTCTGTCAAATTAAATACCTGTCCTGCAGGTTTCTCTAGACTGCTCGCTTGAGATGGTAATAGGTGAAACTGATGAATATGAGAACACTGAGAAATGAAAGCAAACAGCTTTAGCAGAATGAGAAAGTTACTAGTTTGCACCTTACGCATCTTTCCCTCTTGCGGGAAGCGTTAAGACTGTCTTGGAATGCACGATATACTGTATAGAGTAAATATTGCCGTTACTACAAGCATGATTACTGTAGATACATAAGAGTGGCCTCCCTACCACTAGAGGCACCAGAGAATTTAGAGTGTCAGGCTTGGCTGAGAACAACCACGTCAAGCCACTTTGGAACAAATATATGACTCGGCTCATTGGTTAATCGTCATCAGTAGCCTGCCTTTTTGATTCATTTAATTTCCGCTCCATGAGTTGAGAGGTCGGGCTTGGAGGAGACACCACTTCCACAGGAGGTAGCATGGCACCTTCTGGCTCAATGTCTTTTCTTTGAGAGAGCTTCTCCTGGATACAAACACATCACGTTCAAGTGAACAATCTTGATCACAAAAGCAGTCCAAGTAGTGCATTAACAACAACAACCTCTAACCTGCTCAGAGAACCGCTGACTCATGACTTGATCTCCAAAATCCTGAGTCTCGACCTCTTCAGTGTTGGAGTGGCAGCTGGGGCTGGGCACCTCTATCCCATGGCTTTCCAGTATGGCAGCCTCTGAGCAAAAGAGACAGAAAGTGTATTAACGATGAAAACAATGACAGTTCAAAAGTTCATATGTAGCAATCAGACTGCAAAGGCTAATATCAAAGGGCCAAAGAAAAATGTAAAAGTCAAAATGATTAATGCTCCCCCAAAATAACATCATCTAATTACCTTTCGACAAGTCACATGATTATACAATAATATGCATGGTTCAAAGGTTTGGGGTCCGTAAGATTTTTTTCAACAAATCAATACTTAATAATGCAATAATTCATTAAATTTATCAAAAGTAACAGTAAAGGCATTTATAATAGAATCATAACATTTCAATTACAAATACATGCTGTTCTTTTGAACTTTCTATTCATCAAAGAACCCTAAAATAATGTATCATAGTTTACACAAAAACATTAAACAGCTGTTTTCAACTTTGAAAATAATAAGAAATGTTTCTTGAGCAGTAAATCAGCATATTAGATTGATTTATGAAGGATCATGTGACACTGAAGAATGGAGTAATGGCTGCTGAAAATTCAGCTTTGCTAACACAGGAATATTTAACATTTTAAAATATATTCAAATAGAAAACAGTTATTTTAAATTGTAATAATATTCCACAGTATTTCTGTTCTTACAGTATTTTTGAGCAAATAAATGCAGACTTGGTGGGCATAAGTGACTCAAAAACGTTACAAAAATCTTACAGAGGCCAAACCTTTGAACAGTAGTGTATAAATAATTATTTTTAGTAGCCAGGGATCATTACTAGATGGGGCCTACAGACAGACAGTTCTTGATTTTGTTCTTAAAATAAAACTGTTTTGGTGGCTTAATGTGAGGGATATTCCACATGGAGTACTGGAGAAAAAACCCCGAAAACTTCAGGTTTCCTAGATAATCGCTTAACGCTTGTGTCACTTACAATCAGTGACAACCTGTCAGACCATCATTCTTGCCGTCTCACCTATGTTGGCACGTCTCTTCATCTCCTTCCTCCGATTGGCAAACCAGTTGTACACTTTGAGCGCAGTGACTCGTTCAAATTCTGAAAGTTTGCATCCTGAAACAACATTTATATAAGAAATTAATCATTTAAATCAATTTGTGAAGGCATTTATATATTCAGTGAGGCAAACAAATATGGCAACTCTACAACTAGTCTGGGTCTGAGGCAGTTCAGATACTGATTGTAATCACTTACCAGGTTTCTGAATGACAGCATTACAAGCATTGGCAATTTCCTCTCTTTTGGCCTCATCAGGATACTGATTCTCTATAAAGAAACTGAGAACAAACAGAGCGAATCAGAACAAGACTTGGGATATCATGATCTTTGTTCAACCAATAGGAAACAGGAAAGGCCTTTGAACACTGTGTAACAAATTAATAAAATTACTTAATGTCGATGACATTATGTGCAAAAATGCTTGTGAAGGAAAATATTCCAATTTTATGGGTACACTGTCACCATACCTCACTGCAAAAATATGGGGATTGTGTCATTAAAATGTAGAATTCCTATGGTGAATACACTGGATGGATATATATATTTTTTTTTAATTGATATGTTATAAATGCACATATTGGAGTGAATTCCATTGTATTATGTGCTTATTACTCTCATAAATAGTTTCCTATATGTATAGAAATGGATTACTTAAAAAAAAAAAAGAGCGAGACTTGTATTTAACTGCAGCATGTCTGCATTTTAGAGTTTTATCTCAAAGGAGTCATGTAAACGTTCTTTTACAGATGTCACCCTGAGAAATATTTACTGTCTGAATAGTGCCAAAGACGGTAATGCACTCTGATTTACCTCTCCATGATTGACTGGCACTCCTTTCTCCAGGTGAAGCGACTACCTCTGCGTAGTCTAAAAGGCCCAACCGCTGCCCTGTCTGCGGGGCTTCCAGCCAACCTCCAGTCAGGCTCCTCTTTAACCAGTGAACGCATGGACAATGTGGCACCTGTTGTGAACATTATCCAAAAATATGGAATATAGAACTTAAAACACACACAAACTAAAATAACAAGCAAATATGAATTCACCGTACATGTAGTTAAACACAAATTAAAGGGATGGTTCACCAAAATAATAACATGTTTTGTTGTTTAATCACTCTAAAGTTGTTTCAAAACAGCATTACTGTCTTCCATGGAACACAAAAGGAGATACTTAAAGCAGATTGTCTGCTGCTCTTTTCCATAAAATGGCCCCTGGTCCCCATCCAGTTTCATTGCATTTGTGTTCCATGCAAGAAAGAAAGTCATAATTGTTTAGAACACTATGAGAGTGTAATTTTCTATGAAATCTAAAGAGCCATTCTAAAGGATTCTAAAACCACCTTTCCACTAGTTCTGGATATTGGTCGCATTTAGCCCCCTAGTGGCAGTTGTAACTGGTTGTGACTGTAGACTTTAAAAAAGATGGACGACGCGTCTCCGCTTCCTTCCATTATAGAAAAGTGAAGCGAATACATCTCAGTATGGCTGCTGTCCATCTTGAGTAAATGACGTCATTTAGAGCCTGAGTCTGCGCAGTAGAGGTTCGTTTGGAGCCAGAGTCTTCGCAGTAGTGTCGTGAGGTGGAGCCGCGGAATCAAACTCCCGCCCAAACTCCCACAGACCCAATCAACCATAACGACACGCCCCGTTTTTATAGCATCAAATTACTAGCTAAAATCAAACTTATCACAAAAAATAAACAATTGAACATATATCAGCATGATAACAACTACCTTAAATGACCAAAACCATATTTCGGAAAATTGTATTGGAAGTGTAATTATTTATTTTTATTTTGACTGAAGTCCCATTCGTTTACATGGACAGGGCAGGGTTTATGACCTGTACTGCAGCCAGCCACAAGGGGGCGATCAAAGAGCCCGCAGCTTCACTTTTAAGGACAAGTGAGACACACCCGGTTGTGACGCATGTGTATTTCTACACAAAAAAATGCAATACACTTGAAAGAAAAGCCTAATGGGTTTCTAAAGCTAGCTAATCAACTTAAAGGTGGGGTATGTAATTTTTCAAAAATGCTTTAGAAAACCGAGTCGGGGCCGGGGTCGATAAGGCAAGAAGTAGTAGTGCTGGGCGGTATACCGGTTCATACCGAATGGTGTTTATTTTTCTTATGATATTAATTTTTAAAATACCGCAATACCGGTGTCATTTAAAATAACGTTCGGAGCGACGACTGTTAGAGAGGGGTCTCTTTTCGCTATTGCATTTTGCGAGGATACAGGTATGTGTTACTAAGAAAGTTCTGAAGCTGAAGGTAGAATGTGATGAGAGATAAGTTATCCCCAATATCCACACCGACCGCACCACATATCCACCGACCGCTGCCATCAGCTCCCGACACACAACAGTTCTCAGTCCATACGACGGATTCCCGTCAATTGCAGGGTGCCTTCTTAAATTCACTTTTCATAATTTTAAGACCGTTTTACATTTCTCAAATAGTGTTATAAATGTCTTGATTTTAGCTTGAATAGGTCTTAAATGAGGAAAGACGAGGTGTATTCAGTCAGCTGAGGTGGATGTGATCGCCTGGAGTGGATTAAAGCACGTTCCTTCTCCACTCTAAGCGTGCTGTAATCACTCGCTCTGGATCACCACTCCGGGTTTTAGGGGAAAAAAAACTGCTCCGTGTTCACCATTTAAACGTTATCGGGGATTACTTGTAGGAATCATGTAGCGCAACACCAAAAATCATCCCCGCCTCGGCACAACATAGTAACGCCAATCATTCACAGTAGGGGGTTCTTAGCAGAGAACACAGAGCAGAACTTGAATTTCGATTGCGGCTATTAATAATAATTATACTCATTCCCGCAGGTTCCGACAGAATGTATCACATTTGCACGTGCTTTTGAGTCTTGAACTCACTCATGCGCTCTTAATACAGATAAATGAGTGACACTTTTAATAAATTATAAGGGGAGTTTGCAAATGTGATATATTGATTTAATACAAAAAATCAATAAACAAGTACATGATTTTGCTCTATATCATCAAGCAGCTGAGCCGTTGTGCATTCTAAAAGCAAATTTATATGTTAAACATTAATGTCCACATTAATCTATGTGTAATTGCCTCATGCCACCTCTGAGCCTCATTAAACGTCTGAAAATGTACCTACACAAGCCACTTTGTGTTCTTCTGTGCCACAAATTATTGTTTTATTAATACTAATTTCATGTTGGTAACTTATTTGTTGTATTGTACTTATGCTTATAAACATACAGAATTTGAAGTGGATGAAAAATTATGCTAAAGGTCCCCTGTAAATCACTTTAAGGAGTCAAACGTCAACTCGTATTCGGAAGGCTTTTTTTTATCAGAATTTTTTTTTATTGATCAGTACTCCTAAATATTTTTTAATTAGGAGGACAAGCGCTCCTAATTACAAGAAGAAAAAACATCTCTTAAACTGTGTGTGTGACTGTAGCCGTACTGTGGATTTTGGCGAGAAAGATTTTCAGTGCTTTAACCCTTGTATTTAGTGTGGACTTTTTCTACAATATTCGCTCATCATGACACTGGCATTCTAAGTCAATCTACTGCAGTTTTTCCTCAATAGAAAATGTGGTTAACACCCGGTCAATGAAAAAAATAAATACCGTCATTACCGTCGGTTAAATTTAGAAAAATACCATGATATAAATTTTTGGTCATACCGCCCAGCTCTAAGAAGTAGGACCCGTGTAAATATCGGATCAGCTTTTCAGCGCTGGAGAGAACTCGGGAGAGCGGAAGGCCTGTGATCAGACACCAAGGTGCTTTGTTTCTTCCCAATAGGTGAGTAGCACCGTGTTAACTGGACATAGTATTTAAAATCATTTGAAATTTGTGTCAGCATGCATAAATAGAACGCAACAGCAGTTATGCTTTGTTTCACAGAACTAATCATTGCCTGGGTTGCGTATGTGTGGGGCGGAGCTATCAAAATAGGTGCGTGTTTGTTTTGGTGATTTCAAATATCAACATTGGCTTCCAGAAATCGCTTATCCCACCTTTAATTAATTTTGTAATTAGTATTTCGGACATAATGTTTTATAACTGCCGGTTTTACAAAAATAGTATTTAAAGAATAATGTACAAGTTCAAGAATATTGTTAATTCTAATTTCACAATTTTTATTAGAATATTTTATTACAATCGCATATGGTCTAGCTGCAATAGTTAAAATATTTCAACTCATCCGAAGCTCAAATCGGATCTGAAATTTCCCTTGTGCATACGATCAGAACTCCACGCAGCTGCTGTACTAATCTCCACTGGAAATAAATGACTTCTGGTCTATTATTTTTGGAGATTGTGAAAAGGTGGCTTAAGACTCAAAGAGAACAAATATTAATTTCCCAAACCAGATGTACTGAATTGAAGCTGTGTTTCCCTGCTGCATAGACATTACCTGACTGGGACTGATGCGCAGAGTACCAGGGGAGGAGGTGCATCAGCAGTTCTCTCTGCCTATTCCAGGGAGTGTCAGTCCTGCTCCTGGGGACCTGAGCATGCTGGTTTTCACTCCATCTGATTCCTTCAACCCATTTGGGCAATCAGAAAACTGTGTTAACTAGAGTCCCTTCCGAGGGCCGAAAACTTGCTGTTAATGGTGATGTCCGTTAACAAATATTAACATAGTGCTCAATTAAATCCTTTGAGAAAACTTAATTGAAGATAACAGTGTTAATAGACATTCAAAGTGATTAGGTTCTTGGAGCCATGCTCAGTTCTCTAGCACTGTAGAGAATGCAAAAGCGTCATGCTCAGGGCTTTGTTAGTAGGGTCAGGTGGTAATTGCACCTCAGTGCAGAGAGGACATGAAAACCAGCATTTGACAAACCCAGGATCAGGACTGAGAGCTACAAAAGAAGGTCTAACCTGGGAGATGGAGAGCAGAAGTGGTCCTGGAGGGCTTCACATTACTTAATTAGCTCCTTTACGCATCAGCACTTTCTTTATATTATAAATGCGAGATGTGGGTGTTGGAGTTGTTACAGCCTAAAAGGGTTTAAGGCTCATTTCCGTCTTACACAACCTACACTTCTTGGATGTGCCAAGAACAGCATTAACCTAAGCGCATAATTGATGGGAAATGACACCAGTTGATTGAATTTTAATTCAGTGCAGCAACATAACATGTCCTTCCAACACACAGTGCTGATTTCTTTAATGTAAAGCCCTCATGGAAGATAAGGCAGAATAGCAAATTAATATATAAAAAAATCTAAACTAAACATAAAACTCCTCATAAAACACTATTCCTGCTTAAACCAGCCCCAAGCCCAAAATTCAGGCCACTGCCTTATTTTTGGCTAATCATCTCCGTGCAGAGGAACCATAACTCACCTGGGCTGTTGCGTTCCAGCAGGTACCAGCGATAGAACGCCCTGCGTTTGGAGTCGCTCATCTCCAGCCCCTGCTGCAGAAGCCACTGAGAGATGTAGCTCTGACTGATACCTGCAGAATATCATAGTCATAGAAAAGAAAAATAACCAGTGAAAGAAAAGGCAGGAAAAGTAGAACGCACCAAAATAAAACCAAATATTCTGGAAATGTCCATGCCAGGGTTATTATTGGTAACTAAAACTATTAAAAAAAATTGTATTAATTAAAAAATTTTTTTTACATAAAATAAAATAGAAATATTAGATGAAAAGCTGGAGAAAAAATAGAAACGTTGCCTTTGCAACTAATATAATTTTTTTTTAGTTTGTTTAATTTTTTTTTAGTTTTACATTTTAGTTTTAGCACTTAAATTACTAACTAGAATAAATGAAATAAAACTGAAGTAAAACTGAAAATAAAACAACTAAACAGTAATATAAATACCAAAAGCACGTAAAATAACTAAAATAACAATGAAAAATGGAAATAGAAACATATAAGCTATTTTAAAATACTAATAGTATAAGTAATACTAAAATTAGATTGATTCATTTAATTGGTGTGATTTTACAAGGATATACAAGATCCAACCACTTCTAAAATATTGTTTAAATAAAATAGTTAAATAATAGTTCAGCATGTGATCAATGTAATATTTACTCATAACAAACTTAAATTTCAAACAAACATCTTGCTTTTTTGACACACAATTATGTTTAGAAAACTCTGAATGTCCTTGAAATAAACTTATTTTGATACTTCAAGCACATCAGTACCCAATCTGTACTCTGTGTATTTAATGAGTTTCAGTGCTGATATTTCACGGTATAAAGAATAATAATCTGTGTAATAAATCAAGGAAATGCAAACTAAACTTGCAATCACAGTTTGTTTCACAGACTTCAGTGATTTTATTGTGCAGACATGTTCGATATCTGTCTGAATTTCTCTATGCACTTGTTGTCGCACATGCACTAGTTTCACATGCTTGCGGTTTGTTCCTTCATGTCAACGTTTGGGTAATCAAAGTTGTGGTTGGCCCAGATTTTCTCTGACAGTCTTGATGGGCAAAATTTTGGAGCACCCTTGACATGTAGGAAAATAAAAATATGAATACATTTCTCCTGTTCAGCCCAGGAAATAATTAATACTTTGTGAATGTAAAGTAAAAAAAATTTTTTTAGTGGATTTAGATGTAAAAACAATACTTTAAGTACCCCATTTTCTGATGGTTTGCATGTTAAGAAAACTGCCTCTGTTGGCTACACTTTTTCCACTGCAAGACAGAAAGCATTCAGAGTACCTGTGACTTGTCCCACAATTGCCTGCGAGATCCTTCTGTTATTGAGAAACGCCTTGATCTCTTCTTTTACAAGGTTGCTGTCCCTCCTACAGTCCAAACAAAGACAAGCATTTTTATTTTGTGGTAGAAGTTATACCGTGATAGAAATGTATAAGTTTGTGATAGAAAAATGCATAAAAAAAATTAAATGGAGCACCTAAACAAAATCTCACAGGAACCAATCAACTTCAAATTCGGTACATTAAATTAATTAGTTAGACAAATAAAATTCCATCCCAAAATTTTGAACCTGGCTTTTTACAATGTTCAGATTTCTGTTCAGGAAATTAGTGCATATTTATTAGATAATGCTTCTTTTGTGTATTCAAACATAACAATCCAGAAAACTTGAATTACAAAAATGTTTGCAATTCTTAAGTTAATCAACAAGGAGAAGTATCGGTTATATCTTTTAGTTAATTATTCCCCTATTCACCTGCGTGTCTAGCCTTAAATGAGGAACATACTGTTTTATGTGCCATTCTCCAGAGCCAAAGCAGGAACAGAAAAAGCTACAAAAAGTATCCATTTAAACCAAATGTCCACCTGACCTGATTCAGAAAGGGCTCTTTTTCTCTGAAAATTACACTGTTGCTCAGGGACATTCACTGTCATTATCAGCTGTTATATTAATCTCTACCTCTCAGTAGACCTGAGACGAGAACCCCACAGAAGCAGCTCATAAAAGATACCTCATGTATTCCTCCACCTTCTCCTCCAGATCCCAGTCCTCTTCTGACAAGTCATAACTAAACGACCTCTGAACTCCGCTGGGTGGGTACATGGGCGGGGGCGAGGCATCATAGCTGTTGCTAGGCGATAATGCAGCATCCATAACAGGGGTTTGTGTGGTGGCTGAGGTAAGAGAGGAGGAAGAGGAGGAGGACGAGGGAGCAGCAGGGGCTGCGGAGGTAGGGGCACTGGGTGGGGCCGAGTGATTGTTGCAGCACGGGGTACGATGGTCTGGATCGAGCCTCTCTAAAGACTCAAGGGCTTGAATAATCTGAGGTTTCATCATCCCTGACAGCCTTAAACGCTGGAGCAGGTCAATCTGTTCAATGGTATAGCGCGTGGCTCCACATCACAACACTCCATCCGGACATCTGTGGGACAAGACAGGGCAAAAAATAAAGCCAATTATGTTGTGTTGATAATTATATTAACCTTCACTTCTTTATATATAAAAAAACAAGTGGTCATATCCTAATACTAAGAGTAAATACATTTGGTTTGAATAGCCTGGTATGGCAAGATGTCTTAAAATGTATTTATTTTTGTAACATTTAAATTTAGACCACATTATTAGACTACCTTTTGACTTCATGAGTACACATAAATTATAATACACAAAATATATTTTTTTTATATAATATATATTAGAATTTAATATAATATTATATAGTTATATAAATATACTTCTATAATATTTATTTGGCATTTTGTTTTTTCTGTAATTTATTTGATAGTAATGTATACATTATTTAATTTAAATGGTAGAAAAACCTGTTTTTGATCTCAAAATAAAGCACTTTCCCTCTGTACATGGCTGTGGGGACGAGCAGTTTTGTGGTGCTTGGAATTCTTTATAATTAATTAAAAACAAATACTGACACATTGATGGCTCAAGGTGCAATTGTTCAAATGACACATTGTTTAAATTTAAAATATATATAAAATGTAACCAAGTGTTTTTCAAGTGTAATATTTCTGTTAAGGCTAGGGACAGAAAAATTGACATTTCCATAGAATGACCCCTATATGTTTTAGTCTATAAATGTGGCTATGTTACAGCTCCCCTTTGAAGCTCTTGTGCTTTTCTCCTTTTCCATCTTTCCAATCATATTCTGCTCACAGGTGATTGGAGATGAGTTTTGTTCCCACTTTTGTTGCAGGTTGCTAATTTTTGTAAAATAGCTTCTGTTTTTGCTTTTCAGATAAAAGACTGGTTTCAGTTTAATATGTTGCAGGCTCATTTATTGGTAACAAATAATTGATAGTAAATAATAATGATGATAATAAACCATTAAAAAATATTGGGCTTGTTTTTGAAGCTACGGTTGCTTATTTGTCTCGCGAGAGTTGGTAACTGTGGTACCGATGCGTACCGGCCCACTTCAAGCACTTCCTGTATGTGGAAAAGAGTGAGCAGGACGTTCTTCAAAAGTTCACCTTTTATATTCCACAGAATAAATAAAGTCATACAGGTTTGGAACAACATGAGGGAGAGAAAATAATGACAGTTTTTCATGGTATTATTATTATTGAACTGCAAAAGTCATTCTGAACACGACCATTTGATGTTAAAATGTTTGCACATCATATGTATTGTCCTACCTGAGATTTGAGGTGATAATCGGCCCGTTGGGAGCGGTTCGGCGCGTGGAGCCACAGCAGGAAGGCGACCACTGTCGCATGGTCGAGGAGTCACCCGCAGGGGACAAGGGGGCTGTCAAAACATCACAATAAGTACTAACAGCCAGTCAGCATGAGTCAATTAGTTATGCTAGAGTAACGATACAAACAACTCGGCTACGGTCTGCTTTAATAACCACATCAAATAACAGCTAGCGCACGTCTGTAATCATGACTTTATTTTGTGTCAGGCTCGCGCTAACTGGCTAACGTTAGTCCCAGCGGACAGCGCTACTGTATGCAAGAATGCGTTATCTTCGCCTTTGTTTTCACACTTTCAGCTGAACCCATTGACGGCTTTTACTTTTGGCAGACAACGCGGAAAGTCACTGCTGTAGTTTTTGAAACAGATTCACCACTCGCTATGTCACTTGTGATGACTGCGGCTGTGAGATGCCTTCATAGTAGCACAGCTTTGATGCACAGAGCGCTAGAGTAACTGTATTGCCGCTAGCATGAAAAGCTATATGCCCTACACGCAGTTATTCGCCTTACCTCCCCTCGCTACCGTCAAACTGCTGCCGTAGTTGGAGATGGTGCGGCTGGAGCTCGGTCGGTGCACACCCTGGGTTATATCCTGGCCCTCCCGTGCGCTCACTTGCACTCCAAAGCGCTTCAACTAGCTAATGAAGGTGATCCGAGGAGAGTCACATTGTCCTGGGATGCCGCAGCATAATATTACTGGATATATGGAAGTCAACAATTGACCTCTCACCCGCAGCGACAGTCCCATGTGGATGCAGGAAGTGGATGCCAGAAGACGCTTCCATCCGTTTACTATATTTAATGACATGTAAAAAGATTTTGAAAGTCCATATGAGGAAATATTTGGTAGTAGTTGTGAAATATGAAATGTGTATTCACTTTTTGTCAAGTTTGTTTACATTTGTCTGATTTCGCAGGACTGCTATTCTGTACGGATTTATATATTTTTTCATACAGCAATAGGAATGTTTACAATGCATCAATAATGAGTTGCTTGCACTGAGAATATGAGGTTTAAACTAATGAACACAAATAAATCGTTGTTATATTAATACTATATAATTTCATTATTGCAATGTGCAGTCATAGTCCTAACTAATCTGAGGTCTGAAAAACAAAAACATTATCATGACAGACTAAACTATGAAATCGTCTTTACTATATATTTTACAAGGCTATAATAGACAGTTTAGTCTTTAATTCTATTGGATAAAATAATACTCTCACATTAATATTTTTTTCTAAATAAATTTTTTATAAGACTAAAGTAGTACATATATTTTCCTCTTTCATTAACTGTAATTTTTTCTATCAGTTTTGTTTCACTCAAAAAAAGTTAATCCTGTCTTATAAAAAAATTCAGAACACACACAAGTACAAAGCAATAACTTTATATAGTTATATTATAGTAATAATCAAATTATGATAAGAGCCTTAACAACTAACAAATGTTGTAACAAATTATGTTATTTGTTTTGTTTTATTCTAAAACATTTCATCCAATCTAATAAAAATGACAATACATACATTTAGAGTAGTAATAATCAAGTTATAATAAATAAGTGCTCGAGTTTTAGCAGTTCTGACCAATGATTAAACAAGATTAAACAGAACTTTCTATCACAATAATCCATAACAGCTAGTTCTTGGTCCTCAAAAAATGACATACTTTTCTGGAGGGTCAGGTCACCTTTAGTTGACAGTGCTGTTCATTTTCATTGTCTGAATGAGAAGTCCTGTCCTCAGGAGACCTGGCAGAGGAACCCATCTTAACAGTATTCGTGGTGATCACCAGCCTGGTGCACATCCTGATGCGGCTGCCCCTCTGTGAGATGCTTTATCTCATTACGAAAGGCTGATATGAGTGTGCCAGGTCGCACAGACGTAAACGGATGATCCATCTAGCAACTCTAGCCTGCAAAGACAATCCAGATAATATCCAGGAGACAATAGTATTATAGTCTGCTGACTTTATTAGTGCTGCTGGCTATCTCTTGAACTGGACTTCCTCCCTTCCACAAATGAATATGCTTTGTTTGAGATGGATGCTTATTGTGTATTATCCAAAGACAAACTACAATGCTGTGTTATTCAGTCTAAAACAAAATGTGTCATAATACAGTATCAAATATCAGTATAAATGCCAAAAGTACATCACAATATGTTTATTGTACAGTTTCAATATAACACACTGCAGGTTGTATTGTACTGTAAACTCAGGATGAATAGCAGTCTGTAACAGTTTTTAATTATGCACGTTAAATCCATCAAAATATTAAATAACCAATAATAGCAATATTAATATTTTTTATAAAAATTATTTTCTAGAAAAAAATATTTGTAGACTTTCAGATCTTATGCATTTAATAGATTTGTGTACTTGGTAATGATGCTTGTGCCTTGTGGACAGAGAACCGAAGTACCGCCTCTAACACAGAGAGGGCGCTAAACTCTACGATACATGTTTTTGATAAAAAAAAAAAAAAAATTCTGTTTTACAAGACAGGGGTTGAGGAGGTGCTCTTCCTTTACCTGCTTCGTAGGCATGTGATGTAGTTAACATGCCTTATAAATGGCCCACATTCAAAATAAAATTCTAATTATTAAAAATAATTTCATTGCCATTTTATGTCACCGTCCTTTAAAAATGAAATTATTTTTGTTACACTTAACAGGTTATAATGAATTCAGCTGTTACTGTCACTTTTGCAATCTTATATGCTTTGAGTGTGTTGTAAAAACCCTGCTGAAATCTTAAACTGGTTGTCTGGTTTTAGCTGGTCTTCCATCATGGTCATAGCTGGTTTAAGCTGATCACACTGGTCTTCCAGCCTTGCCAAGCTGGTTTTTAGCTGGATGTTCAGCTGGTATCCCAGCCTGAGCAGCTAAGACCAACATGAAAAGCGAAATATGTGTTCAAAACCCGTCTAAGACCAGCCGGCTAAAAGATATGACCAGGATGAAAGACCAGGTAAAACCAGCCCCAAAAATGAAAAATTACCCCATGATTTACTCACAACTCAAGCCATCCCAGGTGTATATGTCTTTCTTCTTTCAGACGAATACAATCAGAGTTATATAAAAAAATGTCCTGGCTCTTACAAGCTTTATAATGACAGTGAATGGTGGGATTTTGAAGCCCAAAAAAGTGCATCCATCAACCATAAAAATAGCTCCACAAGGCTCCGGAAAAATATCCATATTTAAAACCATAATCTCCAGCTTCTAATAACTTTTTTACGCGGGTTGACGACATGGTGTGGATGATGTAGGACGTAGGCATAGTTTACGCTAAGCCTACACCTGCGTCCTTCGCTGGAACACAACTCTCTCATGAACGCATGTAGGACAGTTGGCGGAAGCTAGAGATTACGGTTTATAAAGCACTGTTTTGGGCTTCAAAATCTCAACCCCCATTTACTGCAATTATAAAGCTTGACAGGAAATTGTTTTTAATGCAACTCTGACTGTGTTCATCTGAAAGAAGAAAGTCATATACAATGGCTTGAAGGTGAGTACATCATAGGGTAATTTTCATTTTTGGGTGAACTATCCCTTTAAGTTTTTTTTCAAAAGGAAATATTCCAAAAAGGAATAAACAATTGGTGGAAGTAATTATCAATATTTGTATTTACATGACCTATACAACATAATATAATACAGGCACGGCGCCATATTATTTCTCTACCGGGGCTAAAGGGGGGCTAGACCAATATGTGGGGGAGCTAAGAAAATAATCCATATGTGTCACTGAAAGTCTATGTGGCAGCTATTGCTTCGTTTCGTTCCCCGCAGGGTGGGCAATCGATCGGTAGGCACGCGCTGGTGGTGAGTTTTCTTAAGGGAGCAAGAAGATTGCATCCCCCGCGTCCGCCTTCAGTCCCGCCCTGGGACCTAGAGGTGGTGTTAAGAGCTCTTTCACAGCCACCATTCGAGCCTTTAACATCCGTGGATTTGAAGGAGTTATCTCTCAAAACTGCACTCCTTCTTGCCCTCGCTTCGGCTAAGCGCATAGGGGATTTACACGCGTTTTCTGTGGACAGCTGTATTCGCTTCGGACCCGGTGACTGCAGCGTCACTCTCCGTCCGAAACTAGGCTACGTGCCTAAATCACTATCTACCCCCTTCAGAACGCAAACCGTTTCACTATCTGCCCTGTCTTCCGAGTCATCAGCCTCGCGTGATGCAGTCGCTCAGACTTCGGTGTGCCCCGTCAGGGCTTTGCGGACTTACATCGACCGTTGAAGGGATTGAATATCGTTCCCATAATGGAGAATTTCTCCGTGATGTCTTGTGAAGCTCGATAAGGGAACGTCTCCGGTTACTATCGTAACTGCTCCTCCAGTTAAGAGGCGTTCAGTTCAGATTCTGACGTAATTGTCGCGGGCTCCGCATTTATACTGCCTCAAGCTCGTCATTATTTGCATGCTTCGCAACAATTGGCCAGTCAATTGGACTGGCGTGAGCCAATAGGACTTCAGGAAAGGTTGGAGGGAAGGAGTTCCCATAACGGAGAATTTCTCCCTGATGTCTCGTTCCCGCTCTCAGGGAACCGAGGATACGATAGTAACCGGAGAGGTTCTTGCAGGACACTTAAAATAGAGCTGAAATACGGGAATGTCTCAGGAAAAACGGGACATCTGGTCACCTTATTTGGGGGGCTAATCAAAATTCTGACGGAGCTAGTTGCTAGATGTTCTCCCAGCTGAATATTTTCAACATGTCTTGCTTTTTCAGCCCTGTGTTGCCTCCGTGCCAACTTTTTTGAGACCTGTAGCAGGCATCAAATTTGAAATGAGCTCATTTAGTGGAGAAAAATTTACAATTTCTCAGTTTAAACGTTTTTTATGTTTTCTATCAAATCAAATCAAATCAAATCAAATCACTTTTATTGTCACATCACCACAGCACAAGTGCCTTGGTGAGTGAAATTTTACGAGCGTGCTCCAGACAGTGCAAAACAAAACAAAACAAAAAAAAAACAACTGTTTACATATGGACAGTACATATTTACAGACTGTACAGAGGACAGTGTGCAAAATACACATACATATACTCAGTACACATAGTGTACTATATAGACATACTTAGTTATCAGCTACACATTATACACCGTATGTACACAATCTATACATTATGTAATCTATACATAGTAATAATGTGAAGGTGCAACAGATTATCATTTACAGCAGATTGGTTGTGCAACAGATTGGTTGTGCAACAGGTAGATGTGCAAGGTGCAACATATTATGCATATGCAATGTCATGGGTGTGCCTTTGTATGGTGTCCAGTGCAGTGTGTGCGTGTAGTCCGGTAGAACTGTGTTAAAGTGCAGTGCATGGCATGTTGTGTGAGTGGGAGTGTGTTGTAGGGTGGGTCATTTCTGACTGTTCATTAGCCTGATAGCCTGAGGGAAAAAGCTGTCCCTCAGTCGGCTAGTGCGGGATCGGATGCTGCGGAGACGTCTCCCTGAGGCAGCAGAGAGAACAGACTGTGGGACGGGTGGCTGGAGTCTTTGATAATCCTCCGGGCTTTCCTTGCACACCGCCTGGTGTAGATGTCCTGGAGGGAGGGAAGCTCACCTCCAACAATGTGGCGGGCAGTTCGCACGACCCTTTGCAGGGCTTTGCGGTTGCCAGCGGTGCTGTTTCCAAACCAGGCGGTGATGCAGCGGTCAGGATGCTCTCCACAGTGCAGGTGTAGAAGGATCTGAGGATTCTGGGCTCATTCCAAACTTCCTCAGCCGTCTCAGGAAGAAGAGGCGCTGATGTGCCTTCTTCAGCACTGCATCTGTGTGAGCAGACCATGTGAGATCCTCAGTGATGTGAACGCCGAGGAACTTAAAGCTGCTCACCCGCTCCACAGGTGTCTTGTCGATGGTGATGGGTGTGTGTTCTCTGCTCTGTCTCCTGTAATCCACCACCAGCTCCTTGGTCTTGTCGATGTTGAGTGAGAGGTGGTTCTCCTGACACCATTTAGTCAGGGTGCTCACCTCCTCTCTGTAGGCCGTCTCATCGTTGTCGGTGATCAGGCCTATCACCGTTGTGTCATCAGCAAATTTGACGATGACATTGGAGCTGTGTGTTGCTGTACAGTCGTGTGTGTACAGGGAGTACAGGAGTGGGCTGAGGACACAGCCCTGCGGTGCACACAGTGTTGAGGGTCAGGGGAGATGAGGTGTTGTTGCCCATTCTGACCACCTGACTTCTGCCTGTCAGGAAGTCCAGGATCCAGCTGCACAGAGATCTGTTCAGTCCCAGAGTGTGGAGCTTCGCAACCAGTGTGGCTGGCACTATGGTGTTAAATGCCGAGCTATAATCCATGAACAGCATCCTCACATAAGGTTCTTATTTTCCAGGTGGGAGAGAGCAGTGTGCAGGGTAAAGGCAATAGCATCATCTGTGGAACGGTTTACTGCGGTATGCAAATTGTAGTGGGTCCAGTGAAGCAGGAAGCACAGAGCAGATGTGTTCTCTGACGAGCTTCTCAAAACACTTGCTGAAGATGGGGGTCAGAGCAACGGCCTCCAGTCATTCAAGCATGTGACTTTATTTTTCTTAGGGTATGGGCACAATGGTGGATTTTTTGAAGCATGCGGGAACCACAGACAGAGAGAGGGACAGATTGAAAATGTCTGTAAAAACCCCGGCTAGCTGGAAAGCGCATGCTTTGAGCACACGGCCTGGTATACCGTCCGGGCCCACGGCTTTACGGATATTCACCCGTTTGAAGGATCGGGTTACATCCGCGACAGAAAGCGAGAGTGGACTCACCTCTTCTACAGCAGCCGTGGGATCGCTCTCTGAGTGGGCGGTGTTATCAGCCTCGAACCGAGCATAAAAGGTGTTGAGCTCGTCCGGTAGAGAGGCGGCAATGTTCACAGTAGCTGGTTTATTCCCTTTAAAGCCTGTGATGTTGTTGATGCCCTGCCACATGCTTCTAGGATTATTGTTGTTGAATTGTTTCTTCAACTTTGTTTTTGTATTGTCGTTTGGCTGCTTTGATGGATCTCCTGAGACCGTAGCTGGCTTGTTCCGATCATCAGCGTTTCCGGATTTAAAGGCAGATGTTCGCGCTGACAGGGCTGATCGAACATCGCTGTTAATCCACGGTTTTTGGTTGGGGTAGATGCGGATTGTTTTGGTGGAACTACATCATCTATACACATCTTGATGAAACACGTGACCGTATCTGAGTACGCCTCTATGTCGTCATCAGACGCCGCACGAAACATGTCCCAATCCACGTTATCAAAACAGTCCTGTAGTGTAGCGTTGATTGGTCCGACCAGCATTGTATTGTCCTGGGGTGGTGCTTCACGTTTCAGTTTCTGCCTATAAGCAGGCAGAAGCAGAACGGAGGAGTGGTCTGATTTGCCGAAAGGTGGGCGGGGGAGGGACTTGTACGCGTCCCGGAAAGGAGTGTAACAATGGTCGAGTACCCGGTCACCACGCGTGTTTATGGTGACGTGTTGAAAGTATTTTGGAGCTGTTTTCCTGAAGTTGGCTTTATTAAAGTCCCCCATGATAATAAAGGCTGCGTCTGGGTGCGTGGTTTCCTGTTCGCTTATATTCCCGTACAATTCCAGAGTGCCCGGTCTGTGTTGGCATGGGGGGGATATAAACAGCCGTGATATGATGGCTGTAAATTCCCTCGGTAGCCAGAATGGTCGACACAGCAGCGTATGAAATTCCAGATCAGGGGAGCAGAAGGATTTAATAGAGGATTTAATTTAATCCTCTATTGTGAATAAAATATTGGCTCATGTGATTTGCAAGTCTTTTATTTTTCATTTTATTCAATTTAAATAATGTCCCAACATTCCGAAATTCATGTTGTATACACGCACACGCAACACACACTCTCTCTCACACACCACACACACACACACACCACACACACACACCACACACACACACACACACACACACACACACACACACACCACACACACACACACACACACAACACACCACACACACACACACACACACACACACACACAACACTCACACATAAATATATATATACATATATCCGTATGTCATAGTTCATTAAACATTAAACCTGTTTCAAATCTGTTTCATAAACATTTTGTTCTCCAAAAGAAGCATTTTTTTCATCTCCTTTGTTGTGTCTGTGTCCCTCTTGGGGAGAGAATCTACATAATGCAATTCATAATTGCACAGGATAATAAATTAATACCAACCTAATCCAGTTGTTTGAATATTATTCAGAATACTAAAACAGGTAAACGAATCAATGACCAATTATGTACAAACTCACCAGGCATAAAGACTGCCCAGCCTCTGAGGGAATATCCGGGGCACATTCCTTCAGTCTGCACACAAACACATGTGTGATCGGAACAGTAGTGACAGAAGGCAAAGCTCCTCTCTTCTGTAAGATATTCAGAAGTGCCATAACCTAAACGAGGACTTAAACTAGACTGGACATTTTTCAAATGGGGAATTCAGGTGAGTTACTGAGACAACCATAATACATCTTCATGCACCCTAAATTAATTTAAATCTGTGTTGAGAATGACAGGTAATTTCCGTTCTGTTTGTAATACTGACAAAGCTATAATTAATAGTTGTACTCAATATGCATTTGTCTCTTAAATTAAGCGCTTTGAGTACCCAAAAATGCGCTATATAAATGTAATGATTTATTATGATTAAATACACAGTCTGTTTCATGTGTTGTAAAGCATGTGGTTTATAGAAGGTCTGTTTATGTTTGTACCAAACAAACAACAGGCTAAACGACATTACTTCGAACATCATATTTTAAATTTATGATCACTGTAGATTCTCCCTCATCAGCACTGTCACAAACTTTCTTCTTTTCCCAAAAGTCTAACCATTATCTGTTGAGTTTGCTGTGCCAAGTGTACAGAGTGTGTAATGATTAACTGAGGTGACATCTCTCCTGCAACCCAAACCCTGTCCTCAGTGGATCAGCAGAACCTTTGTGTTTGCTGTGAAATGATGTCCACCCACATCGCTCTGCTCCACTTCTAATCTTTCCTTCAGCTTTCACAGCCCTTTCCAGAGCACAGCAGCAAAATATATGTAACGTTTGTCAGCACAGCCATGTCAAAATACGACCCTTGTCTTCTCTCCAAGTCTTAACTCAGTGTTTATGTTGTTGAAAGGCTATAAATTCAAAGACTGACAGTAAATTCAGCACAGAGTTCTTGGCTCCATTTGGTATCCCATCAGCTCTCTCGCTCTCCATCCTAAGGGGTATGTTGTGGCAATCTGGAGGAGCAGAAGGGGCTGATGAAGATGGGCCTTAGTGCTGTTATGTTAATGTAACATATAATATATATATTGTATAAGGGAAACATCAATTTAGTCAAAGAACTTAATGATTTTATAGGGAATTTGAACAGACTCACTGTTTTCACGGCGATTCACTGAACAAGGTATAACAAACTCTGCTGGATTTAAAATCCCAAAATATTGGAAAACACTTTAAATAGCACAGTAACAAAATCGACAGTTAAGACATTAACTTATGGCACAAAACACAAGATATTTCTCTTTTCAATATAAACAAGCTTTATTTATATAAATCTAAGACATGACACTACACAAGCATCACACATTCACGCGTTGCAGGAGAAGGAGGAGAAAGTGAGGAAAGGATTAGATTAAGAGAATGAGAATTTGATATCCAGTTTACGCAATATGGCAATAGATAGACCTGAACAACCATCAATCACATATTTAACACTTGCATTGAGTTTTCAATGAGGCAAAATTCTATATTAAAATGACACCAGCTCAAAGTGGGGTTTGTACTTGCATCTGTTTAAGGATTCCCTTTTGTCCTCCGTCTTTGCAAAAGGGTTTCTCCGAAGTCGCTGTGATTGGCTTAGAGTTCAGGAGTCGATGAAGTGGGCTGGCTTGGCTGGTTTTGCTGAGTTTTCGGGCTGGTTGTCCTTGGCACGCAACTTAGCACAAGCCAACGGAAAGAAAATAAACTAAAGCAAAGAATAAAAGGATGTAAGAGACTAGGTGGTTTTTCTTCTCATCATGGTAGCAACTGGCTGGGTTGTGGTCAAGCACATGGGAAGAGAAAGTTAGATGGCATTTTCAAGAGAGTTATTTTTCCAGAGAGAGAGAGAGAGAGATCCAAGAAGAGAGAGGAATTCAAGAGGACGGAGCATCAAGAGGGCGAGGAGAAGTGTGTCCTGGGTATTTACCCTCTGCTTTTAGACACCCCCAATGGTTGTCTTGAATATTTGCTGGTCTGGGTGCTGCTGCTTTGTTTCTCCACCCAATCAATAAATCAACATGAGTTTAGTCACATTGCCCGATTTTACATTCTCTTGCAAAATCCTTTTGAATGTGATTTCTATAACCGAATATGATGCATTTGAAGGAAATCAATCAAAAGAAATTATTAAAGCTGTTATGACACTTACATACCAAACATGAATTTACCCTTGTCTTCATACTAATTAAAAGAAAACACAATGATTAAAACAAGGATAGTCATTTTGGGTATATACATAATATGGTTATGCTAAAATTATTTTTTCATTAACTAGAATGAAAGTCCTTTAAGTATTTTACAGTCTGTATTGATTTCATCACAGAGATAATTTGGTCACTTTGCATCTCTTTGCCATCAATATTTATTCCTCAAATGTATTACCAAATTCCTGCATTGGAATTATCATTAAGTGTTCCTTGGTTTTGCTGTGCAGGCTGTAACGGGCTGGAGCTAGTTATTTTGACTTCCTGGCTGTTGTCTTGTGGATTGGCTCCTCATTCAACCATGCTTTATCGAATCTCGATTTGGTCTTATTCGGTCCTTGAATGTTATGCATGTGAACCTGCTCGGTGCTTTGGTTCATGGTGTGGTGCTGAGACACTTCAGCTCCAGCGGGGACAGGCCATGGAAAGTGCCATCTCAAACGCTCGCCCTCAACGGGCCTGCTGGTGAAAAAGTGGGCTTAGCTTAACCAGAGGAATTTTGAAGAGTCAGATGCAAAAGCTAAAGTTTTTGAAATTGTCTTCAAAAATGAACATTTTTATCAGGCTCCTATGTGTAGATTCAGTAATTTGACTTTTATGGCAAGAAACAGGTTATTTTTATTGGCATTCAATTTAAAATTAAAAATGCACCTATAGGCTTTTGCTTCTGAACTCTTAATTTTGTCTTATTTCTTGCATGTAGAGTAACCACAGCTGTAGTTCGTCTACAATTAACATTTTCTTCTAATGTTTGACAACCAGAAGGTGTCCAAATGCTTTTTATAATTTAAAACCCTCATTGGAAAAATAATCTGTAAAATGTATGGTTAAAAAAAACTGGCAGTTGTGATTGCCAGAATTTTACTGTAAAAAATATGGTAGCAACATATTATATTTCATGGATTTGACTTAAATTTACTTTTACAAACTGTTTTCATTAACAGATGTAATGTTTATATACCAACCTTTTGAAATACTGAAATCTGTTTAATACCTTTGCAATAGTTTACACTGATAACCACCAAAAGCAGGTGGTGATGAGAAAGTCACATGATGAACCACAGCTCATCACAAACAGCTCTTCCACAAGCTGAGAAAGAAAGTAATAACATATATAGAAGGTGCACAATGTCATTCACACAAAAACTAAACACCATCCTGACAAAACACAGAATACTGAAATAATGCAATAAATGTTAATTTAACAACATTATATGTAACATACAACCAATGATGAACATAACCGGTAAGGAAAAAATTAAGAAGAAACATAGTTATTTCAATGGAAAAGAAAACATAAAATGTGAAATCTAACGCAAGGAATTCTGGCAGTCAATTAATGGTTTTTCCACTGTAAATTATACATTCTTTTCCCACTTCCAAAAACTGTATTTTACTGTAAAATTACATGAAATGTTCATTAGAGTTTTTCACCGTATACAGTAAAGATCTTACTGTTAACCAGTTAATAGGTTTTCAGAACCATTACTTCTTTTTGTGAAATACGTTACATTAAATATATGCTTGTGCTATTTGTTCTTTAAGAAATTTGATTTGTTTTCATTTCATGTTTTTTAGAACAATGGCATTAATTAATTTTGAAATGTAGCTATTTTATTAATATATGTGCATTCAGATATTTTCTGGGCCAAGAATAAATTTGATTAATGTGTTGTTATGTTTATCCATAGGGTGTCATTATTGGGATATTGACTATTGTTCTGTCCAAAAACAAGAAGAACAGGGGGCTGGTAAGTAAACATTTCTAGTAAACAAATTATTTTTAACTGTAATTTAAAATTTGTAAACAAACCCACACACATTCTCTTGTAATGCTTAACAGATGAAGGCCAAGAAACCTCTCATATATCAGGTCATGTTTCACTTCATAATAAAAACAATTAGCATATTATTATACGATAAAATAATAATAGTAGTAGTAATAATAATAAATAAAATAATAATAGTAGTAGTAGTAATAATAATAAGAATATAATAATATGCTTATTTTTTATTATGAAGTGAAATATGAATATATATACAAACACACACACACACACACACACACACACACACACACACACACACACACACACACACACACACACACACACACACACACACACACACACCACACACACACACACACACACACACACACACACACACACATTTAAATCACATTTTCACACACACACACTGCACACACACATTAATTTAAATCGTATATTTTCAATATTGCTAATTACTAAAAATAATTAAATACAATTTAATTATAAAAATATTTTTGTCCTAAGGTAAGCGTCAGTTTATGTAAAGTATAATTGTGTATTTTATGAAATTCTGCTCTTTTTTCATGAACCTCATGTCCTAATAAGCACCCGTGCTTTAGATAAAAGCTGATACCCGAGGAACTTCAAAACGTTTATTTCATGAATAAAAGAGAACAAGCCCATGAAAGTGCTGTCATTGATTTATGTGTTTGAGAATTCTCTGTCAGTTTTCTCCGTACGTTTTTCTCTCTCTTGCGTCTTTCTGCCTCAGTGGCACACACCTGCTTCCTCTCTCATTCATCAGGGCTTGTGTCGAACTCGCTAGCGTTTGATCACTGGCTTGTCAGAGAGCTTGCATGTGCCTTCACAGTTAAGAATTGACAAAACCCCTGTTATACAGAGAAGCCTGCAAGGACAAATCCTTTGGCTGGCACTTGAGTTGATTGTTCTTTGCTAATATTGCTAAAACATCTCTCTTTTATTGTAGACCTGGTCACTGTTTGTGTCAAGTGCTGTAGCTGTTCTAGTGGCTGCCGCTTCAGTCATTGGACTGATGGTGTCCTTGGTAAAGACCATCATTCATGGCGACAAGAGATTACTCTCTTACTGCGGATATAGTGATGGAAGGAGTCACCTAACCATCGCCAATGACTGTCCCTTTGACCCCACACGTATTTTTGTAAGTACCAAAGGAGAAATGAGAGAAAATAATGTATGACTACTGAGAAATAATATATACATTTCAAATAGGGGTCTGGTTCACCAGTAGTTGTCTATAAATTATTTAACAAGGGTTCTACAGTAGAACTAATTTACCTCAGTTAAGCTTATATTAAACATAAATAAAGTTAACTTCAAACTAAAGCTCATGTTAAGTAGCTAAAGTTCAGCTAGACGTTCAATTGTCCCTGTCACATTAAAACGTATTGAGTAACAATCCAATGTGTGACTCTATGAATAAATAATATCATTTTATCAAAGCTTTGCAATGTAAACATCGTAAAAGAATATGAAAATAAATTGATACGGTATGTTCCTGTGGCAGAATTCACATACTGGAAAAAAGTATAGCCTGAATGCATTGTAAGTTGCTTTGGATAAAAGCGTCTGCTAAATGCATAGATGTAAATGTATTTCACACTAAATTTTTCGCCATACTGAAATGAGGGCTTAAAAACATTCATTTGTATGCAATATGTAACAACAGACCTTAGTCAGGGAAATCGCTAGATTGAATTTAAGTTATGGAAAGTTATTTTGTCAACTGAACAATGTTGGTAAATTATAGTACAAATCCATTAAATGCACTGTACTCCTGTCCCTCACAACATTGTTTTAATTCCTGTCAAAAATTAAATATGGCACTATACCCTGACTAAGGTCTATATTCTCTATTCACTAAGTTCTCGTCAGCCTGAAAAAGATTCAAGGCTCTTGGTTAAATGCACTGTTGATTTCATGAGAGTGTGATTATAAACTGTCTAAATATCGAAACTTCAATATTAACCTTTTTAATGGCTTAATTGCGGTTTATTGGAATTGCCAGAGCTGTCAGTATTAAACTGGAGCTTTTCTGATGCAATATTCTTCCACTGGATTTCATCATATTGTGCTCATTAACTTAAAATAAAAAATGTGCACATTTGTAGAAAAAAACCTTTCTTCTGTCATAATCCCCATTTTTATTCAAGCTGTTCAAAGGAACACGTTGGACCAGATCTTTTTGTTCACAATGTGAGTCATACTCATTAAAAGTGCACTTAATAATTTCTTCCTCATTAAAAAAGTTTTACACACAGATCAATTAATTTTAATATGAATGTTCAAAATGTTTTAGCCTACATTAATATATATCAGTAGCCTAATTGGGTCCAAGATCACATGATCAACCAAAAAATGACTTTAACCCCACCATTATTGGACATTAGTGGAATAAACTAATTATGGATAAATGTAAATAACCTGTTTCAGTGGCACTGGTGGCTGTACGCTTTTGCTTTTGCTTTTGCATGATGCTGCATCCACACCAGATATCAAGGTGACTTTATATGGGTTAGTTTACAACATAAAATAAAATACTATGATGTGTAGATAGGTGAGTATAATGTACAGTATCATTTACAAAAATAAGCTAAGATTGTTAATTTAGTAGAAGGTGATGTAATGATACAGTGTTGGCACTGGATAGTGATACAAATCTAGTACTTCTTTATTTATTATTATATTTGCTCATTATGTTAATTATTATATGTGCTCATTATGTCAAAATGTTTTAAATATAAAAAAATGACCTTAAAATGTTTTTGGAAAAAATATCTAAAAGTAAAACTACAATACAAAGCAATAGGCCTATGCGATAGTTTAGGATGTAACACTTTACAATAAGGTAACATTAACTACTGTTATGTAACGTTAGTACATTAGTTCATTCTTTACATTACTAGCAATGAGTAATACATCTGTTACAGCATTTGTTAATCTTTAACTTTAGTTAATGAAAATAGAACTGTTCATTGTTAGCTCATGTCCATTACATAATGCACCCTTTTCACAGACTGTGATGACATTTTAACAGTCAATCATAATTCTAGCAACGTTTTATTATTATTATTATTTGATGTATAACACTAACATTATTATTTTTTATGAGGCAAACGAAAATGCCAACAAAACAAAATAAAATAAGAATAATAAAATACATTTGTGATCTTTTCTGCTCACCTACCAACTAATAATGACTTCTGCTTCTGAGAACAAACGTGAAAAAGCTCCATATTATCTTTTAATTGTAATAATGTTACCAAATGTTGAAACTAAGATTAAGAAATATTCTGGGGTATTTTTCTATTGTTGGTTTATGTTAACCAATGTAGTTAGGAATCTATAGTGTTACCAAGATGTAGGCAACAATGTAGATATCTATTTTTTTGTATATTTGCCCCTGACATATTTGGTTATTCGCTCTTGTTGTTTGTACAAAACAAAACAAAAGTTATAATGAAGGCTACAGCAAGGCTGGGGATGCAAAATTTGTTCTGATGGGAAAACTGTAAACAGTAAAAATGTGCACTGGTCACGATCACATAGTGTATTCAGTAAATATGCAATAAATGAAGGCTCTTTATATTTCTCTCTCTCTCTCTTTCTCAGAGCACCACGATAGTCCTGTGGGTCCCACTGATACTATTGAGTGCAGTGGAGATGGTTTTCTCTTGCCGCTTATTTAAGGTCTCCATCTCCTACCTCGGTCTGCCCTGGTGCCTCCGTAAACAACATTTACAAGATGAGAGCAGATTGGTATGTGCTGGCCGGCTCTGCACTGATACTCAAGGGAGCTCAGATTTGCACTAATAAAAATAATCAGCTCTTTGGCGTAGGTGGACTCATCCTGTGAGTCTTCAGTTGTACATCTGACAACTCATGCGGTCCTTAATAGATGCTTGAGCGTGTGTCACTGACTCACGGCGCCCTGTGTGTGAGAGAGAGGGTGTGTTCGGTGACTCATACTGTACTCTCTGTGCTCCATTTCAGATGAAAACCCTGAGAGCGACCGAGCCCCGCTCACCCCCGTCCCGTCGTTGCCAAGGAGACGAGGAACGGAAGCTGTCCGTTATTAGACCCCCAGAGCGGCACAGGCCACCGTCCTCCGGTCAGTACCGCCAGCTCCCCTCCGCGTCCCCGTTCAACCGCGCGGCGCTGGAGAGGTCTAGTATCTGGATCTGATTATGAACCGGACCGTGGCTCTGGCATAATTCAGGGATAAAATGCCTTTGAAACCTCTCTTAAGAAATGTTACATTGATGCTTGTACAGGCCGGATCTGTTTTGCCACTCATGTATCCTCACTTTGTGTTAATACAAACATACATGTTTAAAACGTTTATGCTGCCTAGAGAAAGTGTGCGTATTTCAGGTTTTAAATAGACTACATTGGCGGCAGAATTTCCACAAAATCTTACTAATATCTGTAATAATTAATAATCTTAAACTTTCCACAAGTTTACTAATAAGTTTAGTTATTAATAAACGTACTAAATAATGTAGCAGCCTATGTTTATTAAACGGTATAATTGGCGAATATCGTAGCTTACTATCAAACAATATAAAGTCTATCATCAACTTTTTTTCAAGACTTTCAAACAATGTGAAGCCATCATTACTTTTTACTTTAAAAATGACCGAGTTAATATGAGTTTCTTTGAATTTCAATTCATTTTAATTAGCATTTTAATCTCTTTATATTCATATATCATATTGATATCTAAACACAAATTTTGAAGCCTGGTTGTTACCTTTAATTTAAAAAGCACTCTCGATTTCTGTTGCATTCTGGGAAATTAAGTGTTTGTCCACCCTGATCTACAAAAATTATGTATTTAATATGATTAAATATCTATCTATCTGCCATGTTATTATCATTAACTATATCCGTATATATATATATATTTATATCAGAGGAACAAAAACTGAGATTAAAATAAATTAATTTTAAACTATGTCAAGTCAACATTGCTTTTCTGAATGTTCCTGAATGTAGGTTTCTTACATTCTATTTAAATTTTGTTACCTTTTGTTACCCAATCCAAAATTAGGAATTGTATTGTAATTTTCAAGGCTTTCTTAATTCAACTCTGAATGCAGCACACTTTGTGATCACATAACCAGGTTGATCAATAAATTACTGACAGAACATTACGTGTACAGTATGAACATTGTGTAAGAATCAATCTCAGGCGACATTCTAAACACAGAAGTATATTTTTCAACGTCAGTAAAAGGGGACAATCATTTTTGTCCTCGCATGAGGTTTTCATGCAACATAATAGAGGAAAGTTGCCATAGAGGGTGCAGCATCAAATATGGTCTCGGTACAAATATGGAAGCAACATGGATGCCAGCAATGTGAGAGAGCTACACATGTTTTGAGAGTGGGCATGTATGGAGTTCACAAGCTAACACTGCATGTTACAAAAGCAGGATCACCTGGACAATTCAGGGCATGGAATGTCAGTCGTTGCATAAAACGAAAATAAAAAACAAATCAGTGGCCTTCTCCTTACACCTGTTCATTCAAGAATGGAAATAAGCCCTTAGTGATCGCTTTCAGTATTCAAACTCTTTATCTAAAGGTGAGACATGATTCTAAATTATAGCATTGTACATTCCTGTCTATGTTGTTGATGGAAACCTAAGATTGTGATTTTGAGTACCATATTATGCAGGATAAAGGTGTGATGAGTTTGCTGCTTCAAATCGGGATTCAAAAACGTACTTGCATACAAAGATATCGTATTGATACTATAAAGTTAGCACAGATGCATACATACACCAAAACATGCAAACCGTCACTCTTGCGTACATACAAATGCGCATAACCACACACACACTGATGAAGCGCTTCAAATGATATGTGCTACTAGTGTCTTCCATTCAACGGGATGTGTCCCCAGATGCAAAAATTTCTCACGATGCATTTAAAAGCCTCGAATGACTAACAACTTGCTCCAAACGGCATAATAGATCACCAAGTGTCTCACGTTTCGGTTCAACAGTAATAAAATCACTCTTGGTCAAATAAACACCATAAAAATGCAAATAATAAATTACGAAATATGGAAGCAAACCACATATTTACAGCAACAACAAAATTAAATGAACAGAATAAAAAAATGGGATCCTCAGCCTTCTCTTTGTAAAATAAAGATCATGAGCGCCAGAGCAGAAAAATCCCAACATTCAGTCCATCGGGTCAATTGGAGGCAAAGTTTTGGACACTGCCTGAAGCTACATAATACTGCCGTAAGATGCATGTGAGTAAAAATACGTCTATAACTGCCTTCCTTTGTAGTCCTAACATGTTTCTATATGCATTTATACTGTATATACACTTAAATATCAATGTAAAAAGTAGATGGGGAACTGTGCCCTCCCAAAACAACGGGGAAGAGAAACAAAACAGCACAGATATTAAACACAAGAAGGGTGGTGAAGATCAAGAGCGCATGCACGATTCCAAAAAGGAACATTCCTTTCCAAAATCTGGACCCTGGAACACGATCAGCCGCTTTTTCATATATTTTTTGGAGTCGAGAACTCCATCAGCTTCTGCAGAGACAAGGACGGATGACACGCAGCAGACAGAGAATATCCGTGCAGGTGTTGTCTTTGTTCTTCAGATGTACGCATGTCCTTTCTGGGAAAAACGGAAAGTAAAATTGTTGCATATTTTTTTCTTAAAACTCTTCCGTCTGGAACACAAAGAAGAATGAGATATAAGAGCTTTCATGCATTGAGTGCCACTTGTCTGGAGCGACTCAAAACTGCGAAGCGCTGCTGGGGTCACACTGCAGTAGCCGCACAATGGAGGGATCACTTTTGGCACCTTTTATGAACTCTTCCAAAGACAGCTTGCCTAGAATGGGAAGACAGAAATGGTGGGGAGAAAAAGAAAAGACACTGCAAGACTTGACCTGATATTTTATTTTTTTAAATATTGTAATATGATAGAAGTTCAACTTGAAAGTGAATTTTTGGTCAACCTTTTAGTATGCAGCAGTCAAGGTATTGTTTTAATATAATGCTGAGTTCATGCTAGTGATTACTGATTTTAATTACTGGAAGGTAATTTACATTTAATAAATAATAATTTAGTAATTTGCATATACACTACCATTCAAAAGTTAATTTTTTTCAATAATATTTTTCTTTAATGTTTTTGAAAGAAGTCTCTTATGCTTACCAAGGCTGAATTTATTTTATAAAAAATACGGTAATATTCTGAAACATTATTACAGTTTAAATTAAGTTTACTTTTCTTTGATTGATAGACAGACAGACAGACAGACAGACAGACAGACAGACAGACAGACAGACAGACAGACAGACAGACAGACAGACAGACAGACAGACAGACAGACAGACAGACAGACAGACAGACAGACAGACAGACAGATAGATAGATAGATAGATAGATTTTTTTGGAAAATGTAAAACATTTGTTTTCTTTGATGAATAGAAAGTTCAAAAGAATATGCTTATAGATGTTTATAAATGTCTTTGCTGCCACTTGACTGATCAATTTAATGCATACCTGCTGAATAAAGTTATTATTATTATTATTTGTTGTATCACACACCAGTATTCATTTCAATTTTTTTTACACCTGTATTTTGTACACAAGTATTGTATATATAATTTTTGTATTTATCTTATTTATATAGATAGCTTTTTATGATTTATATACCTGATGTATATATTATTTATTTACTTAAGACTGCCTTTCGTGAGGCCTAGACATGCTCTTGATGTTCACAGACTATACATTTATTTAATTAAATCACACACTTTTGCTATTTAATAATCACACCAGGCCATTTTTTGTGATTTCAATTCAAAATGAATTCAAACTGTCAAAAACTGGTACACATCTTACCATCATTGTTCAGGTCCATTTGTCTGAATATCTTATCTGTCCTCTTCTCTGGTGTGGATTCATCCTCAGGCATTTTCATCACCGATGACACCATCTTATAAATGGCCTGTAAGAGATATGAATAATGAACCAAGTTAAAATATCAGTGGACCAACGTTATCTGGCCTTCACAGGTTCAGCTTATCAATATTCTGTTCCATTAGTAATTTCTTCCTGCACTGAGGTTCACCACGAACCATGGAGCAGAAAGCAAACTCGAGCAGGGAAACTTCACAGGCTTTTTCAGCTCATTTACCTGCCATACCCACTAAATCAGGGAAGTCAATCAATTATGTAATGTTTTTGAGGGATAATGAGAATCACAGTTGGGCAGAATGCTGATGCTTGGCTTAGCCCTCCACCTTTTAAAAGCAGCCGCCGTGATAAAATATGCAACACGCTGCAATCTCTGAGTGCCAGCCAACTGTAACCTCCATGAGTTTGCGGATAATCTCGCCGCTCTGCACACATGGGGATAAACCCCGGTTAAATTTAACTTGTTAATCCAACAGAGAAGAGAGCCAACGCCGGCGCTACGGCCCTCCCCCAACTTTACGATCTTCCCCACAGGCTTTGCTAGTCAAGGGGCATCGCGGAGACTGGAGCTTTGCCTAGCCTTGCTGAGGGAGACTGGTACCAACTGAGCATGCTAAGCACATGCTAATAGCTCCTCTACTCCCACAGCACAGACTGACAGGGGAGCGATCATCTGGGACAGCGCACTAATGTTTGTGTTTGATCTCTCCACCAGGGGTCAGGCTGCTCATCTCTGTGCTTTCTGCAAATTATGCAGACTTGTACTGTATGTACACTTAGAAGTGACTGCTGGTGTAGAAGGAGAATGTCTGCCTGTGTGCAGAATTGAAGCGCACTACTTTCTTGTAATTTAGTCAAAATGCAATGCTACTTTTTTTTACAATCAGATGGTGTAGCATATACACAGTATGCATACTATATACATCAGAAATAGTACAAATATATAATAGTTGTCTCTTAATTGTCAATTCTGATCTGATTAATCATTTTGCACACATGAAAGAAGAAAAATATTGAGACAGGCTGAATAAGAGGAGTATGAAAGGCTATGACTGCACTGTTAATAAGTAATATATTGGGTGGGTAAAACGAAATGCTCAACATAAATTAAAACTTGCATCTGTTTCCTTCGAGCATTTTGATTCTTTCACTTCTTCAAGTGTTTTTCTTTCATCTGACATCATAAGGACACAAAGTCAGTACAGTAGTCAGCAAACAGGAGGATGTTTTGAGTCAAGATTTATCGTTATAAGACTAGTATGCTCAATAAGCCTGAACTTTTATAAATCACAAATCCTTGCTGAAAACTTTGCTTGAAAGAAAAGGTGAGCAGATTTCTGAATTGGAAACCAGGGACATTTTCTAGTTCAGTGGTCAAAATATCTGTGAAATGTCATGTTATTACAGTGGTGGCCAAAACATTTTGAACACTAAGTCATCCCAATGGTCACCCTAAGGCTGTTCGCTGGTCTCCCAGCCTGCCCAATCTGGTTAGGCTGGACTGTTTTGGTAGTTTGGGTGCTTGTCAGCTGGTCAGGCTGGGAGACCAACTGGCCAAACGTTGAGGATTATTGAGCACACTAAACTTGACAATTAGCAATTAGCATCAAACATCTAAAGTCCCAAAAAACATAAAAGCATCATTGCAGTGAGAAAATTTGTGTATGTATGATATATGCATACATTTGTTTTATGTTAGAAGTGGATTTAAGCTGCAGACTTTAGCACAAGCGTCCCAGAATGCCACTGACCTGCACGATCTCTAGCATTTCCTCGCGGCTGATGTAACCGTTGCCGTCCAGGTCATACATGCTGAAGGCCCATTTAAGCTTCTGCTCCAGTTTTCCCCGTGATGTCACACTCAGAGCAATGATGAACTCCCTGAAGTCAATGGTCCCGTCGTTGTTGGTGTCAAACGTACGAAAGACGTGCTCAGCAAACTTAGAGGCATCACCGTATGGGAAGAAGTTGGCATAGATCTTCTTAAATTCCTCAACGTTCAAATGCCCACTGGGGCAGTCTTTCAGGAACCCCTGTTTAGAGTGAACAACGTATATTGCCATAAGTAGTATGCTTTAAGAGGCTCCTTTATTAGAATATGACATCTTTGGTCAGACAAAAGCATCCCTAAACTCATAAATAATTTATCATGATGATGCTGTAATTTCCAATTAAAGGATTAGTTCACTTTCAAATAAAAATGTCCTTATAATTTACTCACCCCCATGTCATTCAAGATGTTTATGTATTTCTTTCTTCAGTCGAAAAGAAATTAAGGTTTTTGATGAAAACATTTCAGGTTTTTTATCCATATTGTGAACTTCAATGGACTCCAAACGGTTGAAGGTCAAAATTACAGTTTCAGTGCAGCTTCAAAGGGCTATAAACGATACCAGACGATGAATAAGGGTCTTATCTAGCAAAACGATCGGTCATTTAAAAAAAAATATATATATATGTATATGCTTTATAAACAAAAAAGCTCGCCTTGCTCTGTTCTACGATGCGCGCTTCATGTAATATGTAATAATGTTTAAATGTAAGCGGAAGAACCGAGTCAGTGTTTACAAGTTGAACGTGCAAATACTAAGTCAAACGCCGTTTACAAAAAAGGAGTTACAACTCAACGAGTTTACAAGGTAAAACAACGATGTCGGATGATTTTAAACTTGGAGGTATAGAAGAGATGGAGCCTACATCAAGCGTGACCCTTTCAACATCATTACGTATTACGTGAAGCACGCATCGCAGAACAGAGCAAGGCGAGAATTTGTGTTTATAAAGCATATACTTTTTTTTTTTAAATGACAGATTGTTTCGCTAGATAAGACCCTTATTCATAGTCTGGTATCGTTTATAGCAATTTGAAGCAGCAATGAAACTGTAATTTTGACCTGGAATGTTTTCATCAAAAAACCTTAATTTATTTTCGACTGAAGAAAGAAATACATAAACATCTTGGATGACATGGGGGTGAGTAAATTATAAGGACATTTTAATTTGAAAGTGAACTAATCCTTTAAGTCTTCAACTTCCACAATCTGCCAAGTGTTTGTCGGTTTATACCAAGTGGGAAGGTCTATTGCTGCATTCATGTCCCCTTGGGAAATTCCTACTTGCAGAAATTACAACATGATGTGTTTTAAAGTGATTTTTTAATACTAAAATGGACTGACCAGACAATTTCCTATTTCTCTCTTTTTTGCTTCCTAATAAACACAGGAACTGTTTTCAGCACTAATGTAATTATATAGTTTGTGTATTTTGTCATTCTTGTGCTGTTATAGAAAGTAATTTGGTCAGCTCATAAATTCTACATCAACAGTACATAAAGTGTATGCAAACTAAATGTTACAGTCATTTCCAACAGCATTTGAATGCACAATATGATTTGCTTTTTCAGTCCCAGGGCCACTGTGGCTCAAAATAGAGCAGATCAAATTTCCATACATATAGAAATACATTGGCCCTTAACCTTCTTGTACAAGCGGAATTCATGTCTCCTCTGAGGCATCCTGCAGGGTAGGATAAGTAAGTCATTTCCCATGACCACCACTTATAGAGACATACATAAATGCTACATTTAACCATATTTTGTGAGGGGGAGACTGTTTTTATGTTCAAATATGCATATAATCTATGTATAAACAACACATAGGCCAATATTCTCAGGGGGGGAAATGTGCAAAAACTTGATCTTAGAGATACAATACTGTAGTTTGTCACTGGGTCAGTACCCTTAAAGGGACAACTTTGCATCTTATGTACCTACAAAATGTTTTAAGTAGTACCTAAGGGTACATAATACTACTCAAATGTGTCAATATGCACCTTTTAGGGGTAGAAGGTTCAAAGTAGCCTTTTAACTCCCTTTAAGGCTACTGTCCCAGTGACAAACTGTTGTTCCCGCCTAAAGGTACATGGCATGAATGTCTCTTTATAAGTCTAATAATTGACCCTCCATGTACAGTATGGGGCCCCAATAAGTGTTTGGACCAAAGGTACCAACTGCAAATATGATTTTCCTACTTAGTATTTTCCGAGGTGAAAAAAGGTGCACTTCCATAATATACTTAAAGTGCTCTATTTTTGCGCTCTAATTTTGTACTTAATATACTAAAAGCATTTTAAGTATATTATGGAAGTGTGCTTTTTTCACCTGGGTTTGTATTGCTTTCCAGTACATATATCTAAATATTCTTTAATTAAGACGCATTGTCTTGTAAAGAAAAATGACTTGGGATATGTAAAATATCTGAAAGAAAATGTATGAAAATTAAGTGAAATTATGAGTTAAACAATAAATAATATCTGCCAGTGGGGTCAGAGAAACAAAATTAATTAAATGTAATATTATTCTTACCACACTGGCACGTTTTTTTTTTATGTAGAAACTCAATTAATTTTTGATACGTTTTTCAGAAAAAAAGACTTGATATCTTTGTCATTTGTAAAGTTTAGATATTTTTATTGGAAAATAACAAGTATACTTTTTTAAAAGTAAAAGTTAAAAAGATCTTGCTTTTTAAAGATCTTGCATAATATCTTGCATAATATCTTTTCAAAGATCTTGCATAATATGTTGATGCTTGGTTTAATATTTTGTTTGCTAATGCAATGACATTAAAACTTTGTGTGTGGCTTAAGTAACCAGATACTTTTTAGGGGCACCTGTGCATGTCTCAAGATGTTCCCACCTTGTACCACTCCTGCAGCTCGTGGTCAGTGAACTCTGTATTCTCCCTCAGGTCATTTAGCATCTCGGGCCTGAGTTTGCTGTTCTGTTTTCCCATGATGATACGTCTCTCTGTGCGCGGTGACAACACCAAGGCCCCGGGTCAGACCTGTAGGAAAAAATGATACGAGGGCCAATGAGGTGAGACCTGAAAACATTTTAAACTAGGTTACAAGTTCAAGTGGTAAGAAGGAGTTTTAGTTATGAGGCCAGGGGTCAAGTGATTAGATGCCATCACGACATTGTGAAAATGAAATTTAAGCTAATTAAAAACCACAGGCTTCTTCCAAATCATAACAATGTGTGTTTGAACTCTCTTGCTCTGGTGTGATACCCATCAGGGTTCAGTTAACTCTAATGTCTCCCCTGACATTGCATGGATAATCAGAGACAGTGTGTTTGTGTGCGAATGTGTGTTCGTATACGTGTTTGTATGAACATATCTATTAGTGAATTAGTACTCTTCTGAGCTGACTCATTCTCACTTCCTGGGCACAAAAAATGCTCTGATAAAAATACCTAAACGCCTGTAATGCTGCAAAAGGAAATGTACAAATTAATTGGTCCAAATGTGAGGCAGAAAAACAGCCGTTCTCTCATGATGTTTTGAGAACACAGTTAGCTACCTGCGCTAATTAATAACAGAGCCACCCACAATTACTGCGAGATGGGCAGCGATCCGAGACAGTAAAAACACTGGATGAGGATCAGTACACACAAACAAGACTCTCCAAGATATATGAAAGCATCTAGCACTGAGCACTAGGCACATTTATCTCAAACACACAGGGAGCAGTATGAGCTCAATGAAGAAAGATTATCTGACTGTATGTGATAGAGGCAAAAGCCCGGTTTGAGTTTAAGTTAAATTATCTTACATAAGCATCGAGAAAAAGAACATCCTCCAAACTGTATCACTTTCAGGGATGTTAATTTTTGCACGATTACGGATGATAACAGTCTGTCTGATTAGATTTTCCTACGCCATGATGAGTGCATGTACTCTCTAGAGAGAGAGAGAGAGACATAAACCCCAGCGGAGAGGGATCAGATGAGGAAAACCTAATTTAATTTGTTTTTTTAGATCTTCAGATGCATGATCTGGGGGAGAAGTCATTGTTTTAGGAAACAACCGAGATAAAGTTCAGATTTCAGTTAAGGGGCATAACTAGAAGTCTGCAATAAAAACAGCCCCCAAAAAAGCAGTTATTCAAAATATCTTCATTTATGTTCCAGACAGCCAGGCTGGAAATTACATGAGGGTGAGCAAATGATGACAATTTTCATTTCGGGCTGACCTATCCCTTTAGGTAAGTCAGTTTAAATGTGTTAAAGTTAACAATTTTGCATTGCAATGAGCGCTGCACAATTAATCAAAATGAATCTGAACATGACGGAAAGACTGCAATGTAATTAAACGTATTTCAGAGTGAAGCATTGTGTTCATTTACATATGGGCAGCTCATGAGCCGGTGTTTTCAGTTTCTCAAAGCAGCTCAGGTCACAGTAAATGCTGCTCTGCACAAACTTCATCTGCTCTGTATTTGGGGTGCCTAGATCAAGCATTTGTGAATGCAACATGCAATGCTCATCTTCCAAAACTTGTAATGAGAAGCACTTCACTGTTCAGTGTTTAATAAAATAAAAAAATATATAATCTATCTATAAATGTCAGTATTGTAATATTGCAGTTTTATTATAAAATAAAATTACTGTTATAATATTATTATTATTATTAAATATTTTTAAGAATTGTTACAGTGATATATAATCATAAAAGTTTTGGCCAAAATGTCCAGCCTTATAAACAAGCACAGATAATTTTTTTTAAGAGCAACTGCAATTTTATCTGAAAAATCTAAACATTTTCCCAAAATTGCATAGCCTTAATTGCAATTATAGTGATCCTTTACATTTACAAGTTCATACATTCTTTTCTTTGCAAAATCAAAAGGTCACCACAGGATATCATCCGAATAATGCCATTGGTTTTGTCCCCACTTCATCAGACTCTAAGGTTCAAAGTATTTAACCTTAGCTGAGTCCTGTGGTTATATGTCCCAAACACTTTATACTTATAGCTTGAGGCTGATCTCCAGACTTAGCCATTTAGGGTTGAAGCTACAGCAAATGATTTAGCACAGGGATCACAACGAGGCCAACAAGGGAGTGTGGGTGGGGGAGAGCTGATGGGAAAGAAAAAAATAACAACAATGGCAAGAATGCAGAGCAATTGCGGCTTACACTGGCGGCAGGCCCACTGGTGATGAAAGAGCATCCCTGCTGAGTGTTGGTGTTGGACTGACAGCAGACACGCAAAGGGTTCTGTGCCGTACATGTTGTTTCCACTATGCCGTCTCATTCTGTGCCTTAACCAGCCCTTTGGATAATTGTTGGATGTCTATAGCAATTGTGTTCTATGTTGCCTTCTACAGGAACCAGAAAATGGAGAGGTAATATAAAACTGAAACTACAGGACGAAGTAACTGTGTTTGCATCTATCTGTGCCAGAAAAAAACTCCAACTGGCTATCAGTGCTATGTCAAGCGACATGAAAAAACTCCAACTGGCTATCAGTGCTATGTCAAGCGACATGAAAAAACTCCAACTGGCTATCAGTACCATGTCAAGCGACATGTCTCTCTCTCTGCGTAGCAGACACCTTGCTGATATATTGAATGGAGTGCCGTTCCCCAGGGCTTGAATGTCATCACTCACACTGGGACATGTCACGCTAGTTTTAGCACTCTACACTCATTAGACTTCATAAAAGAAGGCTGAACCGAGCCTGCCTAAAAAATGTCCTCAGCTCCAGCCAAGAAGAATGGAACAAAATACATCTGGAGGAAGATGAGGGCAATGTGTAAAGAATGAAATGACTTCATCCACTCACATTTTCTCACACAAATGTCCCTTGGCCAATCCCAAAGGGAAAATTACCAGTGAGATCTTTTAAATTGCATGTTTCTCCTCGGAAAGAAGGTTAAATATCCTGCTTCTTATCACTTTCTCTAGCAAAAAAACACTCTAATAATCTTCCCTAGGGTTTGCAGCAAGCTCTCAAACTATGCTTAGATTAGCCAAGATCGCACTCAGCAAGTCTGCTCTCAGAAGTCAGAGATTTGAGCACGAACTGTCTTTTATGCTATTCTCGATTCTATTATTACTATTTCAAAGTTTGGGGTCGGTAAGATTTTTTTATGTTTTTAGTGAAATCTCTTATGCTCACCAAGGCAGCATTTATTTGCTAAAAAATACAGTAAAAACATCAATATTGAGAAATTCAATATACAGTATCTCTCAAAAAAGAGTACACCCCTCACATGTCGGCAATCAATTTAGTATATCTTTACAAGGGACAATACTATAGAAATGAAACTTGGATATATTTTAGAGTAGTCAATGTACAATTTGTGTAGCAGTAAAGATTTACTGTCCTCTAAAAATAACTCAACATACAGACATTATTGTCAAAAAAGCTGGCAACAAAACTGAGTACACCCCAAGTGATAACAGCTATACATCGTTTAGCCATGCAAAGCCACATGTTCTATTCATCATGTCCATGTTTTTGTCTGCTTGACAGGACCATACAAATTTGTGTATCTTGTTTTAGAGCAGTTAAAATGTGGTTCTTTGAGTACAATTCTCTCATACTGACCACTGGATGTTCAACATGGCACCTCATGGCAAAGAACTCTGTGAGGATTTGAGAATTAGAATTGTTGCTCTCCACAAAGATGGCCTTGGCTATAAGCAAGTTCGATAACACCCTGAAACTGAGTTACAGTACAGTGGCCATGGTCATACAGAGGTTTTCCAAGACGGGTTTCACTCGGAACAGGCCTCGCAAGGGTCGATCTTGAGTCCTTGTGCTGTGCGTCAGGTTCAGAAGCTGGCTTCAAAAAACAGACGCATCAGCATTGCTTTAGAGGTTGCAGAAGTGGAAGGACAGCTTGTCAGTGCTCAGACCATACGCCACACACTGCAACAAATCGGTTTGTATGGCCGTCGTCCCAGAAGGAAGCTCTTCTGATGTTGGCTCACAAAAAAGCCTGCAAACAGTTTGCTCAAGGCAACCTGGCCAAGAGCATGAATTACTGGAACCATGTCCTGTGGTCTGATGAGTCTAAGGTAAACGTGTTTGACTCATGATGTCCAGCGTGTGTGGCGACGCACCTGGTGAGGAGTACCAAGACAATTGTGCCTTGCCAACAGTCAAGCATAGTGGTGGTAGCATCATGGTCTGGGGCTGCATGACTACTGCTTGTACTGGGGAGCTGCAGGTCATTGAGGGAAACATGGATTCCAACATAACAACCACCACAAACACACTGCCAAGATGACAACTGCCTTGCTGCTGAAGGTTAAGGTGATGGAGTGGCCAAGTATGTCTCCAGACCTGAACCATATTGAGCACATGTGGGCGGCATCCTCGAGCGGAAGGTGGAGAAGCACCATGTGTCTAACATCCAGCAGCTCCATGATGTCATTATGGAGGAGTGGAAGAGGATGTTAGCAACAACCTGTGCAGCTCTGGTTAATTCCATGCCCAGGAGGATTAAGGCAGTGCTAGATAACAATGGTACAAAACACTTTGGACACAGTTTTGACATGTTCACTTAGGGTGTACTCATTTTTGTTGCCAGTTATTTGGACAATAATGGTTATATGTTGAGTTATATTTAGAGGACAGTACAGTTGTACTCCTATACAAGCTGCACATTGACTACTCTAAACTATATCACAGTTTCATTTGTGCAGTATTGTCCCTTGAGAAATTATTTTCAAAAAATTGCTGAAATGTGAGGGGTGTACTCACTTTTGTGAGATACTGAATCTGTTTTCTAGATTATTAATACATTTTTAAAATGTAATTCCTGTGTTAGCAAAATCTTACATGTCAATCAGTGTCAAATGATTCTTCAGAAATCATTCTAATGTGCTGATTTGCTGCTCAAGAAACATTTCTTATTACTATCAATGTCAAACAGTTGTGCTGCTTAATGTTTTTACAGAAACTGTGTTACTTTTTTCAGGTTACTTTGTTCAAAAGACAGCATTTATTAAAGTAGAAAAAAATATTATAAAAGTCTTTACCTAATGTACACCGAGAAATCATTCACTGTAATACCAGGCAAGAGCATGAAAAAAGTAAATGGGATCATATCTGATTTCATGTTGCCTTTAAGCCTCCTGTGTTATGAACGAGAAACCTCTGAGCAATAAAAAGTTCTGGAAAAGTTTCATCTGGAAAAGCCTGCAAATACAAAAGTGCACAAAAAACGAATTACAAACAGAGCTTATTTATGCCATAGAAGTGGGACAAGTGCTCTTGAAAACCCCTGATGACAGCAGATACAAGCGATTTGGATATGCCGAGGCACACTGGCCCACTCACCCCCTCGCAACCTCAAACAGAATTTCTCCTTTTCTTGTTCTTTGCAGTTTCTCTTGTTTCTCCCTCTAGATGTTTGGTCTTAAGGGGTAATCCTTTCTCTCTCCACAGTGTCCCACATGTGTTAGTGGTTGTTCTGACTGTTAAAATCCAGGACAGCCTTCCCACCCCATCCTGCAGACAGCTGTTCCTCTACTCTATATGGGTCAGCAACATCTGGACTGCTAGTCCAACTGTGGAGGGATGGAAGGATGGATGAAAAGGAGAGGAATGCCATGCTCTCAGGGAAAAAGACAGAGGCGAAATGTTTGCCTTTCGTCTGCTCAATGCTGCATCCGCACCACCAGGTGTAAGTATAGTGGCACCTGATGTATCGGTCAGCACAACATAAACAATTTTTTTTTCAAGCACAGCTATCAGTAGCCATGTTTGCTTTGACAAAAATAGTACATTTAAATGATCAGTGCATTTAGTGCAGGATTGTGAACACTTAGTGTACGGCATTCAGAAGTGCCGCAACTGTTCATTGAATTCGCCCCAGAGTTGTTTTTGTTGTGTGGGAAAGCCTGAGGGCTAAAGAGGTTGAATATCTGAAACACAAGAGCCTCATTAAAATCCCTGCCAGCAAGAGAGCGGAGAGTGAATGAGCCACTGCACACCAGTGAAATAAAAGTGCAAGGCCGAGAGGAGAAAAGAGAAATGAAAGCAGGGAGTTAGAGTGCATCAGAGGAGGGGAGAAAAAGAGCCAAAAGATGAATCTCATAACAAGAGTATCTTATTCCTGCATCTATAAAAAGCCAAAGGAAAGAGGATGACAGAATTGATTTTTCTCCCAACTCCTGCGTTTCTATCTCTCATCCATTTATGAGAAAAAGAGGTATTCAGAGAATCAATCTGACCCGACAAGCGACTTTTGATCTTTCTAAATCAGCCGCAATCACTTTCTCTGTCTCTTCCTTTATAATCTGCCCGCTCTATCCCTTCCTTCATTTCATTTGCTTAAGACTCTTTTAATTCCTCTCAAGTTTCATTCTAAATGCGCAACCTTTGCATGAACCATCTCCCTTTTTAAATTTCTCTCTCTTTTTTTCCCAAAAGTCCTGTTCCAAAACCTATTGACTTGTCTCTGTAGGCAGCATTTTAAGAAATCATAGCCGCCCAACTGTTACAAAAAGAAGATAGCATAATTACGCCGGCTGTTAATACACCACCATTTCAGGATGTATCCCTTGTGGGGAAAGCAATCCCATAATGTTATGAAAAAATTCAAGGCTGTCAACTGATTAACAGTTTTAATCAAATTAATAACATACATACAGCATTTCAATATTTGCTGAGAAAACCCCTTAGTGATCAATAGACAATACATTATAGAGATGGATAAAATCAATTAATTTATCATTTAAAGTAGATTTAGAAGTCTATTATTATTTGTTTTATTTTCGTTTCATTGCACATTAGTCTTACTGGCCCACAGTCCATTTTACAATTTAGGGCCAGATTTACTAACAGCACCAGAGTAAACTGTCTTTAGGCACTAAAAAAGTAGCCTACTGTTTCCCTTTCAGGCGCAAAATTTATGGGAGGAGAGTGTTATAATTAATTACGCAATGCAATTTACTAATGTTCACGCTTATCCAATTTCTGGTATTTGCGGCATTACTTATAACGCCCAATAATGCATGTCTTACAGCAGGCAGTAATTTGTGCTGCTCTTGGTAGTTTGTGCTGGTCATTATGGAAATTATCTTGTTGCGTCTGTGTTCTTTAATGCGCATTGTTAGTAAATCACCCGCAGAATTTTCCCCTCCCGTCGCACTTTCATGGAATTGCACTCTAACGCTAATTTGCCCTGTTTAGTAAATCTGCTCCTTAGTTTGTCAATATGTTTGAAGGGAACTTCGATATAACTGATCACACTAAATAAATAACAAAGAAAATAAATTGACAGTGAATTGAAAAAAATGTGTATTAAAAGTATATTTTATTCTGAAAAGAAAAAACAACATTTTAAATAGGAATTATATTTTTATAGTTACATAAAATTATATTTTAAAATGGTATTGTGTATTTTGGCCGCATGCATGCGTATTAATTATTTTATTTTTATAGTTATATTTAATGAGTCACACTAAGTGTCGTGTGTGCACCAAACCAAATCTGCAGGTGCTCTCATGAGAACCAGACTGAAAACCTGCTAACCCTTATCCCTAACCTTAAACTTGGTATTGTGTTGGTAGCACATCCTGATAAGTAGCATTATTGTTTGTCATGGTTGGATTTTTTCTTCTTTCTGTGCTCTGAGTTGAATCCATGAAGTCTGACCTTTTCTTGACAGGTAACTACATGATTGAGTTGACCAATACAAACAAATGGGGAGTGGGGTTTGCGCTTGGTTTAAAATGACAAAAAATAATTATATGCTTATCAGAGTAGTCACGTAACTTAGCAACATGTTAATGGCAATCTCTATTGGAGCGGTATTTGTGTGGCTGCCTTTATAGTGTTCCAACTCAGTCAGGTCAATCAGTAGGGGGTTCCATGAGGTTAATATGCTTTCTTAGAAGGTAGACAATAAGGCAACTCACTATGTTTTTGGAACAGAGCCATTTTGATTTTTTTCAAATCTTTTTCCCCTTCTGTGTGGTAGTGAGGAAAGAAATTACAACTTGTTTTTTTCACCACTCACACACTTCACAAAATGAATCCCTGAAATTTTGACGATATACAAGAACATCTCCTACGAGCCAAAGGACAGACCTTCTCCTGAAAAACACTGCACTGAAATCCCCAATCCATCAAATTCCGGAGCTTACAGATGCTAAAAACTGCTTGCCAATCTCATTCCACAAGTGTAGTGCAACACATTAAATCTAAATGCAGATTTCAAATCACGGTTTAGCTGCTAAACAATTCTGACGTGACATCAGTGTCTGAAAAGACTCTAAAGCCATTTCTAGATGTTTCTAGATTTGGTTTAACATTTGAGCGTAGCATTACACAGCAGGACTTGTTTCATCCAGCTGTCAGGTATGGCTTTTAATAAAGACAGCAGGGGTCGAGCCCTGACCCGAATCAATGAATCTGCTTCACATTACTCAAGAGAGAGGGAGGGGCTAGATGACATAATAACAAGAACAGACTGAGAAAAAGAAAGAGAGAGTGAGAGAGAGAGAGAGATGGATAAAGAGAAAGAGGGAAAGAGCAAGAGGAAGATGGAGAGTGAGAGAGAGAGCGAGAGGAATATGGATAAAAGATGCTAATGAAAGAGGTAAAAATAAGAATGAGGCTGTGTCCTCGGTGAGTGAGGTCCCTTCTGTCAGCTCACATTGTAGATGTCATTTCATACCTCTTGCCAACAGGGACTTCAGCTGATCTCAGAGAGATGGAAGAGCACTGGCTGGGTGTGTATGGAGAGGTGTTTGGCCTTTTTACTAGCATCTTTTCTCCATTTCTTTTTAATGTTCCTGTGGCTCAGTGGTAGAGCATTGCGTTAGCAGCGCAAAAGGTTGTGGGTTCAAATCCCAGGGAACACACATACTGACAAAAAATGTATAGTCTGAATGTACTGTGTGGCGAGTGGGGCGGGGCAGAGAGCCGTGGGAACGGAGCGAGGCCGGTGGAGTAAATGGTAATGAACGACACCTGCGCCACTCACCGGTCTCGAGTCCCACGGAGGAGCTACGGAAGGAATAAAAGGAGGAGTGACGACAGTGGAAGACGAGAGAGGACCAGGCCTGGAGTTTTAGTTTATGTTTTGTGTGCGGCAGTCGTCCGTGAGGGGCTGCCGCTTTTCTGTTGTGTAACGCGGTTCGTAGGAGGGAAGAAGGAGGCGGGAACCGGCGAACATTCAAAGACATTTAATGGTAAAATAAACAAACACAACAGAAAAGCGGCAGCCCCTCACGGACGACTGCCGCACACAAAACATAAACTAAAACGCCAGGCCTGGTCCTCTCTCATCTTCCACTGTCGTCGTAGCTCCTCCGTGGGACTCGAGACCGGTGAGTGGCGCAGGTGTCATTCATCAGCATTTACTCCACCGGCCTCGCTCCGTTCCCACGGCTCTCGGCCCCGCCCCACTCGCCACATACTGTAAATCGCTTTGGATAAAAGCATCTGCTAAATGCATAAATTCACTTTTTTTTTGATGGGACAGAAGAGAGAGGACAGGAAATGATGACGAGAAGAGGGGATAATGGCATTGGGAAATTATCTAAACTGCTGTTGTACCATTTTCAAGTCTCTGTCATAACCCCAGCCTCACAGAATGAAACATTCCACTGACTGAATATATATATATATATATACACACACACACACACACACATATTTTACTGTTTAGTATTAATGAATTATGAGGAACTATGTCAGTAAGCAGCCTATTTTTTTAACAGAAGGATAGCATTTGATGAATTTACTTCAAATAATTTTTTTTCCCAAAATGAACTTAATGTAAGAATTCAGTGGGTTTGCAAGTTGATAAAAAGCTAATAATTATTTAAATGTAAAATAAAGATAATTTAAACAAGTGAACTCTAAAAATAGAAGTATTTTATTTGTTTACCTGCATGTCAATGTGACAATTAACCGACATCAGAAAATTGTGTACATGTTAATGTGTTAAATTACTGAAATATTACCTTCCTCAGAGATATTTCAAGTAAATATTTTATGTCAAAGGGGTTTGGCTGACAAAAACTTTAGGAATCCTTGCATTATATAAACAGACATTAAGAAACATGATACGCCCAAAGTCTACCAGGTTTGAAATATTTTTGTCAAGACTTCCAGAATCATTTGTTACTGAAGGTCACTCTAGATACGATGACGACATAATGTTTCAAAGTTATACATCACTAGTGTTTAGTAACTTGCATAATTATTTTTTACATCATACATGGTCTAATAGCTTCAGAGTTTTTTTCCCTCCAAATTCAGAAGCATAGTTCACAAATTTATTTACAGTTTCTATGCACTTAGTTACTACAAGGATGTTCAGTGTTTGCTAGGTGATTTCTTACAGGTCCAAGTTAAAAAGTATCTGTGTTGAAAGTCTATGAAAATCATAAAAGTTTAGAATGACATGAAGATGGGTAAATGATGACAGAATTCTCATTTATATGGAAAAATACTATCTAAATAAGAGCAATAGTGATGCTTGCATTAGTAAGCATTGCTAAATCGTGAAGAAAAAACACTCACAGTTGTAAACACCCACAGTTATCAAGTTACTTGGCCTGAGTCAGATGACACAGAGATGGAGTGTTTGAAAAAAGTGTTACATCGAGATCAAAACTGAGCACATCTCCTTAGAGGAACTCAGGTTTTAGAAGCACTTATGGTTATGTGGGTCACACAGAAAGGGACCAGCAGCCTTCATCCACATTGGCACAGCATCAGAGCACAAGAGGAAAGAATAGAGACATGAGAGAAGGACACATGCACAAAAGTACACAAAACCTATTTCACATTCCACTTTAAATGAGCTAAGTGCTTCTTTGAATATACATAGCAGCTTAACTTACTAATGTAACTGAGAGCTGACATATGAAATCAAGATCTTTACATATAAAACATTTGGGCTGGAGAGTTAACTGAAGCATTTCACAAACCAGGAACAGATCATGACATTGAAAGAAAATAGACAGCCACCTATTGGAAAGGAATGCTGTTTATACTGAGCCGTACACTCATGCTCACTGCAGTCTAATTTATTACACTGGTACTGACATCAAACAGCATACAGGGAAATTAAAGTACCTTGGTGAAAAATAAATATACTAAAATGTATTTGAAATACATTTATTTCATGCTACGTATTCTACAAATGTACTTAATAAATACACCCTGCAATTGTACTTTTGGTATACTAAACTGGTATAGACCCTTTTTCTGTTAGTAAACATTGTGACGTACGAGGACGCGGGGGATTCATTCTCCTGGCGTCTCGTAAAAATTGAACCACCGCACTATCTCTGCCCACCGATCGTCCAGCAATAGGGGCATGGAAAGCCGCTATGGCTACCGCGTAAACTTTGACGATGGATGAGGAGCGCTGTTTAACCAGAATCTCTTGCAGAAATGAGAGAACCACTGACACATTGGAGGTGACCGGATCTAAGACGCGGTCTTGACACCAAGTCGAGAAAACAGACCATTTCAGAGCATTGAGGCGTCGAGTAGACGGGGCTCTAGCTTCTGCCATTGTGTTTAGGACATGCTCTGGGAGGCCGAAAGACTCCCGTTGAGCGGCCACACATGCAGGGCCCATAACTCGGGCCGTGGATGCCATAGCGTACCGTTCTCTTGAGAGAGGAGGTCCCGTCTCAAGGGGATCAGGCACAGGGCTGCTTCGAGCAGCTGGAATAACTCCGACACCCACGGCTGGTTCCTCCAGAGGGGGGCTATTAGAATAAGTTTGTGCCGATGCTCCCTGACTCGCCTGAGTACCTGCAGTAGCAGAGCGATTGGAGGGAAAGCATAGAGTGGAAGACTGGGCCACTCGTGGGCCAGAGCATCCGTGCTCTTTGTGAAAAAGATTGGGCAGTAAGAGTTGTCTTCAGAGGTGAAGAGGTCTACTCGAGCTCTGCCAAAGACTTCCCAAATTTTCTGAACCACAAGCGGGTGGAGCGTCCATTCCCCCGAGGAGACGTTGTTCCTTGACAACATGTCTGCTCCATGGTTCATCTTGCCAGGCACATGCGTCGCCTTCAGTGAGCGCAGATTGTTCTGAGCCCAGACAAGAAGGTCGTTCACCAGCGAGCAGAATCGCTTTGAGACGAGGCCGCCATGGTGATTTATGTATGACACCACAGACCTGCTGTCAGAGCATACTAGCACATGGTGTCCCCTTATGTCCGGCAGGAAGAATTGACAGGCCTGGCACACTGCTAGCATTTCTAGGCAGTTGATGTGCAGACCCGACTTCTTCTCGGACCAAAGGCCGAAGGTCGGTTTGCCTTAGCATAGCGCTCCCCAACCCTTGTTGGAAGCATCTGACGTGACTATGGATGTAACGATTACCGCTTTGATGATAAATCATGATAAAATTCCACACGGTTAGTAGGGTTGGGTATCGTTTTTTTTTTTTTTTGATACCGGTGCCAAATCGATACTTTTAAAACGGTACCGGTGCCTAAACGGTACCTGAACCGATACTTATAAAAATAGAAAATTACCAATTAATAATTGGATTGGCCATTAGCACTAAACACATGGGCCCGGTTTCACAGACACACAGACAGGGCTTAGACTAACCCTAGACTACACCTCTCTTTATCTTCCTGCACTGGCTACCAGTTGCAGCTTGCATCAAGTTCAAGACACTGATGCTTGCATATAAAACAACCACAGGCTCAGCACCCACCTACTTCCACTCACTATTACGAATCTACATCCCCTCCAGAAGCCCCACCTACTTCCAATCACTATTACGAATCTACATCCCCTCCAGAAGTCTGAGATCTGCTAGTGAGCGACGCCTCGTGGTACCATCACAGAGAGGCTCAAAATCACTCTCCAGAACATTCTCGTTCACCATTCCTGGCTGGTGGAATGATCTTCCCACCCCCATCCGGAATGCTGGATCCCTGTCAATCTTCAAGCAACAACTGAAAACTCATCTCTTTCAACACTAGGCTACTTGACTTCATCATAAAAAAAACATTTCACTTTTTCAAAATCTTCATCTATCTCTCCTTCCCTTGCTAGCTTGTACTTATTTGAACAATGCCTGAGACTTGGTGTTACGAGCACTTTCTCTGTCTGTTTGCCTCTTCAAGATTAATTGCTTTATGTATTCCCCAATTGTATATCGCTTTGGATAAAAACATCTGCAAAATGACTAAATGTAAACCAGGATTAGATCATAGTTCAATTATGACATTTAAGTAATTTTTATAAACATGCTCAGAAAAAAAAACATTACTGGGGTGCATCTTGAGACAAAACAAATGCACTGATATATTTTAGGATCAGTCAGTGCAAGTTTATTTCAGTTAAAACATCTAAGAGTTACATTTTAGTCTAGGACTCGGTTCAAACCTTGTCTGTGAAACCGGGGTGATGTCTTTTTCGTTCACACTGGACACCAGAGGGCGCTTTAGCACAGAATATCCACAGATCCAGTCATAGAAGTAGCGAACTCTTGATTCTCCAGGTATATGGATAAGTAAACAGAAGATATAAATGTTTTGAATGATAAAATAAACTTTGTTAAACATCAGTTTGGAAGTGGGGCTGGAGATATCCTCCTCTAAGGGGAAGACGGTGAGTGGAGATCTGTTGTTCACCCACTCCACAAGAGTGGCGAAATCTTCCTCTTTGGGACCGTTCGCTGGCAGGCGTGCCTTACACCGCTCGCTCAGGCTGGTGATGTAAAAAACACAAAGCGAGCGGTCCAGGAAGTGGGTTAAGACACACCAGATCGAGAAAGTCCCTGGTATGGTCGTCCAGCGAACGGTCCTTCTGCTCCAGGCACAGGAGTTGGACGGCTGGCAAGTCCATTCCGGGAGAGGGGATAAACAAAACAAAATAGAAAGAAAAACGCAACTAATATTACTCACTTTGTTGGTCTGCTATTCTGCCATGGGTGCTGTGCTAGTAAAGCGCACGACGAAGGAGTATAATCAAAACAGATTATTTTAATAAAAATCCAAACAAGAAACAGAAGTATCCAGGAGTGAGGGGTAGCACAACACATAGATCAAAACAATAGCAGACAAAGTAACAAGGGAGAACACAGGCTTTAAATACTAGGCGGGCAATCAGGGAGAAACAGAAACAGGTGTGAGCTAATTAACTAATAAAGGAACACAGGAAAACTAGGTCAAGAGGAGCAAAGCAAGACACAACAGAAACGTGACAGTGATGCATAAATTCAGTTTAGCCTCTAAAATGACTGATTTTATTTTTTTATGTTTTGTTTTAATTTTATTTATTTATTTTAATTAAAAAATAAAAATTTAACAGACAGACAGATTAATGGATGGATGGATGGATAGATAGATAGATAGATAGCATTCAGACTTTAACAGAACATTGCAGGCTAACATATGTGAAAATCCTTAAACTGAGTTAAAATAATTAAATAAAAACTAAAGCAAAAGTTATCATGAGAGTTATTATCGACTTTATCAGACATAATTTTAATATCAGTTCATCTCTAAGTGAAATTATTTAAGAATAAAATATTTCTCAAAAAAGACATCAACCTTTTAAAGTCTCTGAAATACCTTTTATGCTGCAAGCAAAAGCCCAGATAGAAAAGCAGTGTTTAAAGGCTGTGTCAAGCATTCAGTTTCAAAGAATTCAAGAGCACTGGGATGTTCACATTCATGAAAAATTCATTTTCAGGGACTAATCAAGGTTTGCCTATTTAGAGTTGCTCGTTATAGATGTGAAATTCAATAACAATAGGACCTCTTAACAGCTTGTTGACCTAAGTCTGTAGCTTTATTACATGTCACCTTATTGATGCGTAGTTGGCAGGAGCTTTTACGTCGCAATATACACTTTATATGGAGCCTGCAAGTGCCAATCCTATCCTCTATTCATCTGCCTCATACTCAGGCCAAAACATAATTCATCTTGTTATTTTGGCTTCCAAACGGTCCTGTGCAGTCTGTAAAGATAGTGAACGCACACACACAGAAATACCACAATAATGCAATGGCAATCATAAAAGTCAGCTTATCTACTTCCACTGAAACACTGTTCTGAAATACTGCACAGATGAGAAACCCCTTGACCTGAAATCTCTCTAAATGTGTATTAAAATTCAGATAAGATGTTCGTTAGCTCTGTGCTGGAAGATAAACATTGATCACATTCAACTGCGAGAAATGCTCTTTGACAAAGGCAACTGGAGCTGTGAGAGATCAACACCTATAGAGCAGCTGGACCATGAGTTTGACTCTCAGCCCCTCGGGATCTCTTCCCAATGTGGAAATAATGTGTAAGGGAGTAGGAGACAACAAAAAGGTTTAGCATTTGTCTAATGACCCATCAGGCAGTAGCTTAAATAGAATGAGTATGTATTAGGTTTCGTGCCATTGTTTTCCCAAAGGGTATAAAGGGATGATATCTTTTACAGAGTGCCCAAAAGCAACAACAGAATGATGGCTAAATTACAGACACAGGCACTGAAAGTAACCTAAGGACTTATTTAAGCTACAGAGATGTTACAAACTACAGTCAGTGTTAAAAAGGTTAAAATACTGCAATGATAAAGACTGTTTTATTTGTGTTACTGAGCTACGTTTCTTGATGCACATGTATTAAAATTTGCTACATTTAAAAAAGGACATCACTGAGAGTAATAACTTACCATTTAAAGGACCGTTTACACCAATAACGATAAAGATATAGACTATAAAGATAACATATTACCATCCACATCAACGCACATTGTAACATTGTGTTTATTATAAGTGTGCTGCAGTTGTCATCTGCCACTTTAATCCTTGAGCTGTTTAAAAGCAGGGTGGATTCTAATTGGCTGACAATGTTTTATCATTCATCAGCTGGAGAAAAAAATTGTCAATGTGATTCCAATGATATTGTTCTACTATGCCATTATCACTAGTGTGGCCTTGTCTATTGTTATATTATAGTGACTTTACAACTATATCTTTTACAGTTATAGTTAGGGTGATGTAAAATCTTATATCACAATATGAGTAATTTTATTTCACAGTAATGATATATATCAGGATATAGTTATTTTTGCATTAAATAATGTCTTTCATAATTCTTGTCATCAGTGTCAATATCACAATAAAGTAATACTCGCCTAAACAAATCTTGCTCAATGAAGACAAGCAAACAGTTATTGAAAAGTATAAGAAACAATTACAAGCAATAGGATAAAAACTAGAGTAGAACATTTTATAAAGTAAACAATATATAAAAGTAATCAATGTATAAAAGCACTGCATATTCTTCACTGTGTAAATTAAATTTATACTTATTCTTAGTTAAGTAGTTAGTTATTGTTAGTTAAAAAAAAGTCAAGAGCAGAGAGACATTTACTCTCTTTTGTTGTTTGATTAACATGAATGAATGACAGACAGCAGGAATATTAGACTGCTGTGACTTTAAGTGCTGCTTGAATCCAATATACTGGAACACGTTTCTTTTCTCAGCTGTTTGCTTTCACTTAAGTGTTTACACATAAAAGTGTGTGTATTTTATCATTCAATGCCTATGCTAAACAATATCTCTATCAAATCTGTACTTTTACACATTTCTACTGGTTAATCCTGTCTACCGGTATATCGCACACCCCTAGTTCTAGTTCTAGTTATCATCCTTGGTGTTAAAAGAGTTAGATGTTGAATCAGCTAGAGAGAGACCTGTATGAGTTCAGAGTTCAGAATTCAGAAAAGGATTCATCAGAATGAACAAACTGAGTCTTTTTGAATGATTTATTAAAACCAGTTCATGTCTGGTTTTACATGTTGCAAAAAACGCAAACGTACTGCAGTTATTTTGCAGTACATCACCCTTTTTTCTCAATTTAGACTTTAATCTCACAACTCATAACTAAAAAATATATTTTTCCAGTTCAGCTGACAAATAGCAAATCAATGTAGCTTAAAGTTCAGCCAACAGAAACCCCTCTACAATTTGTTTTCACTTTGCATGATCCAATCAATTCCTGATGCATTAAATCAACTCTCACTCTACATTTTTTTATTATATCCCATTTGACTCAGAAAGGTCAGATTACATAAGCAAAAAAAAAAGCATGGTTTGTGAATGTCCTTTCATGTTGACTTTAAAAATAAATACTTCAGTGCAACCAGCTGCACTGCGCAATTTAATAACTTTTAGCCATTTGAAATGTCACTTTACTCTTATCACCTCATATTAATATGAAACTCCAGGGAATTTGGACAAGATTACAGAGACAGAGTTGGCGAGAAAATGTATCCTAGTTTAGTCTCCATGTGCCTTTTATACGAAAATAACATCAACACAGAGATGTGTCAGCTGGATAATCTCCCAGCTGTACAAGCACAGATTAATTCAGATAACACCTTACTCTGCTCAGCCAGCTGACACAATGCACACAGAAGGTCTACTATTCTGTTATAGTAGATGAATTAAACATATATGGCAGTGCTTATCAAAATATTGCAATTAGCACAATTTCACCCCAGATTATTGCTTCAAAACCTCTGCAAATCTACTGATGTTTAACAAATCCATGAATTTCTTCCTCAAACGTCCATCTGCTTGAAGTTGCTGCGGGATTGGTTTGGGAGTTCCTGCTGCCAGATTTGGTGGCAGTCTCCTGCCAACCAGTCTAGCACTGGCTGACGGTTCAGCCGCGAGGAGACACAAACACATACGTAAATCATCTCGCAGGGCTGTGGAGCCACCTGCTGCTGCCCATTCCTGAGATCGACAGTATCTCCTCAAACTGGTCATGAAGGTCATTAGTCACGATCGGGGTAGAGAAACAGACAGGGCTCGGTTTCAGTATACCCATTTTTAAGGGTTTGGGTTATGGCAATTTCCTGCACTGTGGTCTGCAGAGAACCTAAATTATGGAGGCGACGTAATTAGAATGTAACTTCTGCTTTGGATTTCCCATTTTTCCTCTGGGACGTGCAATGCAGTGGAGTGAAGCGAAGGCAGCACATCATTCATCCCTCCGGAGTTACCTGTTGCGTGAGTCCCTCTGCAGCTGTAAATCCCACTGACTGGGATTTGGGCTTCAGCTCTCAGTGTACTATCTCGAGGAACACAAATAGCTTTTTGCATGGAGTCTGATCTTATTAGTGAAGGAGGTGATCAAGGTTGTGAGCAATTCAGTTTTCAAAGACATCATCCTGTCAATATCGGAATACAAGCCAAATCTCCTACAAAAGATCTTAAGAATAATATAAACACACAAAAGAAGTGTAAACTGAATGTAACGTTTTCGGACACTTAATTGTATGTTAATTACAATTAAATTAAAATCTATTAAAGTGTAAATATATATGCAATTAGATTAACTTTAGTAGTACTTAATAATTTAATGTAATTGTATAAATACTTCTGTTGGCTTTGAAACATGTTTAAAATGTGCAGTGACAAAATTGCAATTTAGTACAGAATAGAATATAGAAGTAGAATATATTAACTTCAAATGTAGTATCGAATGAATCACTGAAGATAAAATTATAATCAAGTTCTTTACATGTTTTAGAGTTTTAGAGAGAAAATTGGATGCCTGGGGCAACAGTTAGGTAGTTTAGCAGCCATTACACAAGAAATCAGCATTAAGTACTTGAGAGTGCTGCCATAAAAAATAATAAAATCCACTGCAGTAGTGCTGACCACCTTTAAGGGATTTTTCACCCAAGAATGAAAATTCTGTCGTTAATTGCTCAGCTACATGTCGTTCCAAACCCGTAAGACCTTCGTTCATCTTCAGAACACAAATTAAGATATTTTGGATTTAATAAAAAATGTGCATCGCTTCATAAAATTATGATTGAACCACTGGTGTTACATGGACTATTTTAACAATGTCCTTACTACCTTTCTGGGCTTTGAACATGGTAGTTGCATTGCTGTCTATGCAGGGCCAGAAAGCTATCAGATTTCATCAAAAATATCTTAATGTGTGTTCTGAAGATGAATGAAGGTCTTACGGGTTTGAAACAATATGAATGTAAGTAATTAATTTTCAAAATAAATTTTAAATTTTTACAGGATTTTCATTTTTGGGTGAACTATCCTTTTGACAAAGGAATAACTAATACGTTTGTCTCAAAATATAATTCAAAAAGCCACATACACTACCACTCATAAGTTTGGAATAATTACAATTTGAATGCTTTGAAGAGTCTCTTATGGTCACCAAGGCTGCAATTATTTGATCAAAAATACAGTTTTTATTACAGTTAGGGATTTATTACAGTTATTATTATAGTTTCAAATAATTATTTTGTATCTCATTCTTGCACTGCTTTAGTAAGGCCAGATGTTGGTGAGGTTTCCTTAAGGCAAGAAGAACAGGTTATCCGGCTGACAAAGGTATAAAACACCATGGCTGATTAGAACATCTCTGCACTTTATAGCTCAGCCTGCAGTCACTTGTCTGAGCTTGTGAATTCTGCTAACCTGGTTTCTGGTGGTCTTCAGGCATTTAACAACTGCTAGACATACAAATCACATCTGTTCTTCTGACAGACGCTTGTTCCAATTGTCCACATTGAGCCAGACTATGGACATGTTCCCTAAGCCTCCATTAACAACATTTCAGAATCCACTAATGAGGAATGAGAAAGCAGACAGTGGAGAGAGCATTAGTAGATGAGCACCAGCTGTAGTCTCTGTGGCTACAGCCAAATCACATCAGGGATTTTATGCCATATTTTCAATTCCAATTTATTTAAACTATATTTAACCAATCTGACAATACAAATCATTCCAAAACATATGTACATAGAATAGTGCTTTGAATTCCCCAGCAGAAAAGTCACGGCATCGACAGTAGCAAGGAATAACTCCCTAAGATGTTTAGTAAGACTAAAAACCTAAGAAACCAGAGGAACCAAGACTCAGCCGAGGGGTCCACGTCCTCAGGCTGGCACGTTTAAATGTACACAAATAACCTAAACAAGCTTGTGGGTGATCTTTATAGAGCTTTATTCAGCTTTGTTTTGAGGATGTTCCTTTTGGATAGAATACATAAAGGCCCTTAGTCCAGTGTCATACTGAGTTTCAGTACTTAACAATAAACAATAACAAGCTGTGGTCATGTTGAAAAAGAATATAATGTGAAGAATATGTTTGTAGAAATTAGTGATATACCCATTTATATTTCAGACCAATGGATCAGACAATATATGTACATTATAACAGATTATTTTAATATCCACTTTTGTTCAATCCAAAAGTATTGCATTCACCTGGGAAACTTTGTATTTGCTTGCAAAAAGCACTGAAATATAAATTTAGCCGACGCTTTTATTCAAAGCGACTTACAGTGCATTCAGGGTATACAGTTTTTTATCAGTATGTGAGTTCCCTGGGAATCAAACCCACAACCTTTTGTGATGCTAACGCATTGCTCTACCACTGAGCCACAGGAACACTTTCAAAACTCTCTCAATATAGTTTTCTTTCTCATATTATTTCCAAAAGTTCCAATGGTTTTATGATCAAACACAAAGTTTCTCAGGAGAAAGCAATGAAATATAATTTTTCCCACCCATCTAATTTTTTAACATCACTATTTCCTTTTAGGGGCTTCATACCCACTGAACAAAATGATAAACGCAACACTTTTGTTTTTGCCCCCATTTTTCATGAGCTGAACTCAAAGATCTAAGACTTTTTCTATGTACACAAAATGGATACCGAATTAACCAACAGCCGAGACCACGGACCCACCAGCCCAGGGACCTCCAGGCACAACCCCCAAGATGCAAACACCCTTGTCAACAGGTAATAAACATAAACATAAACAAATGCATTTTTAGGGGTAAATTATTGTGTGAAATTTCTATTGTTTCATAATTTGCTATCATTTAACTGCTTTATTTATTATTTATATTATATAAGGGCCAGTCCATTTTTATATAATCAATAAAATTATTTGAGATTATTGGCCCAAGAATGATCAATTGACAGGTTTTATAGTATACAGGTGCATCTGAATAAATTAGAATGTCTTGGAAAAGTAATTTTTTTTTCAGTAATTCAACTAAAATTGTGAAACTCATGTATTAAATAAATTCAATGCACACAGACTGAAGTAGTTTAAGTCTTTGGTTATTTCAATTGTGATGATTTTGGCTCACATTTAACAAAAACCCACAAATTCACTCAATTCACTATCTCAACAAATTAGAATACTTCATAAGACCAATAAAAAAATATTTTTAGTGAATTGTTGGCCTTCTGGAAAGTATGTTCAATGTACTGTATATGTACTCAATACTTGGTAGGGGCTCCTTTTGCTTTAATTACTGCCTCAATTCGGCGTGGCATGGAGGTGATCAGTTTGTGGCACTGCTGAGGTGGTATGGAAGCCCAGGTTTCTTTGACAGTGGCCTTCAGCTCATCTGCATTTTTTGGTCTCTTGTTTCTCATTTTCCTCTTGACAATACCCATAGATTCTCTATGGGGTTCAGGTCTGGTGAGTTTGCTGGCCAGTCAAGCACACCAACACCATGGTCATTTAACCAACTTGTGGTGCTTTTGGCAGTGTGGGCAGGTGCCAAATCCTGCTGGAAAATGAAATCAGCATCTTTAAAAAGCTTGTCAGCAGAAGGAAGCATGAAGTGCTCCAAAATGTCTTGGTAAACGGGTGCAGTGATGTTGGTTTTCAAAAAAACACAATGGACCAACACCAGCAGATGACATTGCACCCCAAATCATCACAGACTGTGGAAACTTAACACTGGACTTCAAGCAACTTGGGCTATGAGCTTCTCCACCCTTCCTCCAGACTCTAGGACCTTGGTTTCCAAATGAAATACAAAACTTGCTCTCATCTGAAAAGAGGACTTTGGACCACTGGGCAACAGTCCAGTTCTTCTTCTCCTTAGCCCAGGTAAGATGCCTCTGACGACAACTGTAGCCAAATTCCTTGACACGTCTGTGTGTGGTGCTCTTGATGCCTTGACCCCAGCCTCAGTCCATTCTTTGTGAAGTTCACCCAAATTCTTGAATCGATTTTGCTCGACAATCCTCATAAGGCTGCGGTTCTCTCTGTTGGTTGTGCATCTTTTTCTTACACACTTTTTCCTTCCACTCAACTTTCTTTTAACATGCTTGGATACAGCACTCTGTGAACAGCCAGCTTTTTTTGGCAATAAATGTTTGTGGCTTACCCTCCTTGTGAAGGGTGTCAATGATTGTCTTCTGGACAACTGTCAGATCAGCAGTCTTCCCCGTGATTGTGTAGCCTAGTGAACCAAACTGAGAGATAATTTTGAAGGCTCAGGAAACCTTTGCAGGTGTTTTGAGTTGATTAGCTGATTGGCATGTTACAATATTCTAATTTGTTGAGATTAATTGGTGTTTTTGTTAAATGTGAGCCAAAATCATCACAATTAAAAGAACCAAAGACTTAAACTACTTCAGTCTGTGTGCATTGAATTTATTTAATACACGCGTTTCACAATTTGAGTTGAATTACTGAAATAAATGAACTTTTCCACAACATTCTAATTTATTGAGATGCACCTGTAGTGTATTGGCATTTTCAAATATTTATAGTGATTTATAATTAGAAATGTGGGTCACGCTTTATTTTAAGGTGTAATTCTCGCTATTAACAAACCATTAACTATGGCTTTTGCCTCAATATACTTCTAATTTGCTGTTTATTAATAGTTAGTAAGGTAGTTGTTAAGTTTAGGTATTGGGTAGGATTAGGGTCAGGGGTGTAGATTATGGTCAGGCAGAATATGTGCTTTATACGTACTAAGAAACAGCCAATGTGTTAATAATAGGCATGCTAAGCAACAGTTAATAGTGAGAAGTGGTCCCTTACATTTAAATGCTATAATTTAACCACATTACTTACATATATCAGACAAACTGGTGTTGGCCAAAAAAGCAGGCAACCACTAATACCCAACAATCAAACATTAAATAACCTATATTAGTAGATTACAAGATATCTGGTCCCAATGTATTCTGTGATTTTTTTTTTTTTTGTCACACCAGAATGTACAATGGATTTTTGGGAAGTTTCCATTAATGGAAGCAGAATATAGCGCAGCACATTAATATTTTAACACTACACACTGAAATATGCCAGACTCAGAGGACATCCTCCATCCCACATCATAATTATTCTCACCACACCTTAATTGCCCAGGTCATCATAGTATTCAGGTCAAGGAGAACTGATCTCTCACTTCGCAGGTCTCCGATGAACAAAACAGGCTTCAAAGTGGCCAGTCATGGCCAGATCTTTAAAATGCTGACACTTATGGATGTCCAGACATCAGCCTGACTTGCCAACCTCAGCACCTGACAGAACAGCAAGACAAGTAACTCTTTCCTGTCACACCTGAGATTTGGATTCAAACTCATGGTTAAGAGACGATATAATAAGGATTCATTTTGATAAGTGTGACAGCAATAAATTCATTTTCAATAACAATTATACAGAGTTGTTCACAATAAGGCTATACAGTCAAATTGGTAAAAACAAATCTATATGCTTCAAACCACTGCAGTGATATTCCCAAATAAGGAAAATCTGTTCCACCTATTGTTTAGTGGGAGGGCTTGGGAAACTGTGTTAAGGGTTTGGAGACAGGGAAATAGAAAAGTCTCAAAATGTATGTTTTTTGAGACATTAAGGAGCCCGCTATCCCATTTCCTGTTGTGATGAGGTCAAGACTAAAAATACACATCCCCTTTCGTCAGAATGCAAATTGCCCCCTCAGCACAAATTTCTCCTTCAACCGCTATCATGTAGCACAGCACACAGTCTCAGAGCAGGAAGCGAACCCCCACGATCCCCATGCCTGGGATCAAATGTGCCACACGGTTGGCTTACTTTAATCCTGTAATAGGTTGTGCCTGTGTAAACTGTGTTGACCAAAACTAGTCTACAAGAAAACTATCTTGGCATGACTCAGACCAAGGGTGTGTGAAAACTAATTTCCTGCATTGAACTTCAACGGTTGCTCTCATTTTGTATATTAGTATCCATAGATCCTTTGGGAATACTGACAATCTTGATGTCATTCTGGACTCTGAACTTTGCTTAACTAAAGAAATTAATACAGTTGTCAAGATCATCTCAAGATTGAAATCATTTTTGCCTTTTAATGACCTGGAGAAGGTCATTCATACTTTTATTACCTCCCGCCTCGATTACTGTAATTCATTATATCATATATATTCAATATATGTGGGTCTTCCTCAGTCATCCATTGCACGCATACAGATGGTACAAAAATGCTGCTGCAAGGCTGTTGCCTAGGGCAAAGAAAACTGATCACGTTACCCCAATTTTAGCCTCTCTTCACTGGCTTCCTGTCCATTTTAGAATTCAATTAAAATTTTAGTTGTTTGTTTTTAAAGCTCTTAATGGTCAAGCCCCATCTTATCTCACAGATCATCTTACTCCTCTTTCATCCTCCAGATCTCTAAGGCTGTATCTTCGACAAACAGACGGCGGATGACAGGGCTTTCACACCAAGCCGACGCTCGACACCCGACGCCAAGTAGCTGTCGTAGAATAAATCCTCGTTCACACGTGTTTTTACTTGGAAACCGGAAGAGCTAAAACAAACATAAACAAAGGTGCCTGAGCAGCACAGAATGACGGGTCTTTTTCAATTTCTGCCCCCGTCTTTGGAAGAGGAAAAGAAGAAGCGGCCGCGAAAAATCAACTGCCACTGGGTTTTTTCCTCACATCCGCCTTGCACCTGACCGACGAGCTCTATTACAACAACCGACGAGGACCAACTTCAGCCGACGGTGCGGAACACACTAAAACGAAACAAAAAACTGCCCGACGGCCAACCGTTGGTGTGTAAAACACATCTTTGTCCCTCGTTCATTCAAAGAGTCGGGTCTTTTTCAGGCATTTTAATTATGATTTTATCTATGTTGTATTGTTTTACTGTATAATCTGTATTGTTTATTTTATGTTTATCTTTGACTTTGTTCAACACTTTGATCAGCTTTGCTGAGATAAATGTACTAAATAAATACAACTTTTCTAACTTACATTGCACTCTAAAAAAACTCAGTTTTTTTTTTCAACCCAAATGCTGCGTTGAGACCGCTGGGTAAGGGCATTGGGTTGTTTTAACGTTTTTGTTTTTAAGGTAACTTAACATACTTTTATAACATCTGTGAGTGTCTTATGCCAAATTTAGATAAGATTTTACAATATCTACACTTTTTGAGGTGTTAATAGACAGTTATTAAGACATAGAGACATAGGAGAGCATCATTCTTTTGAGATTGATGTAAGTTATTATTAGAAAATAAATGTTTCCATTGTCTCCTGCTTGTTTATTTCACATTTTGATGCAACAACAGTATGATTACGTGTTCATATTTTATGTAAACCATTGATGTCTGTGTTTTTCATTGCAGTACTCAAACCAAATTTGGCGTTGTCTGATTTGGAGTGTCATCATTCTTGGTCTTCCTTTCTTAAAGGAATAGTTCACACAAAAATTTTTCAAACCTTAAGACTTGTTTCTTGCCTTCCAATGAGTCCTTCTGAGTTCAAAGAATTGTGCCTTGTTTCTGTCTTTCTATTGTTTTTTTGCACATCTATTTTTTTTTGCTCTTATTGTCTTTAGAACACAAATTAATATATTTTTAATATTCTCTCATAATTTTGTGTTAATCCATTTAGAGTCTAAATAATCGGTATTTTCAAGCTTCATAAATAGAGTTATTGTAGAAGTAATACATTCCAATATTTATATATGAATAAATCTTAAATTACAATATTTCAAAGTTATAAGAGTCCTTGTGATTTACTTTATAGCAGTATTGTCCAATTCTGCACCTGGAGGAGCAAAGTCCTGCCGAGTTTAGCTCCAATTTTAATTAAATACACCTCTGCCAGATACTCAAGCTTTTCAGAAGTAGAAACTTACAGCTGCGTTGGAAAAAATAATCACGTAATGTTCAAAGAGTCATTTTTTATCAGCATTTCAGTTTCATTTTTTTAGCTTCACTGGTTTTCATTCATCTTCCTAAACAACTAATACAACAGTGGTCTTGAACTTTATACTGACACCTAGTGGCATGGATGACAAACCACACAGCAATAAAAGGTTTTGCATTGTGTACGGCATTGTAGAAATGACCAATTTACCAGGGTATTAAAATTCATTCAACAAGCGAAAGTGTTCAGTAATGGGGAGGTTGTCAGTATTTGGTATGTAGTATTTAGTCGGTCATGTGATCTCAACATGGCGGCGTACATGAGGCACCATCCCCATGCAGAAAAAAATTGCAGATTTGTTCATTTCTAAAAATAAATTAAAAACATATTCAATTAAATAAATTAAATTAAAAAATATAATTTCTGTATGTGAAAATATTCAAGGTTAAATAATCTTAATTAAATTAAAAGAACTCTTTTAGTGACAGTTTGTCTCAAGTTAAATGATCAATATTGTAACTTGAATCCACTACACTGCTTTCTTTTTCAAATTTTTTTCTGTGAACTTCTGTGTTGGTCTCTACATTTCTCAAACGAGGAAACCCCAATGCAAGTGACTTTATATTTGCTTGTCCTCTTCTTATCTCTGTCTACAGCTAAGTCATCCCAAAACACCAAGTATGACTCTCATCAAGTTCAAGAGTTCCTCCGAACTCCCCAGTGTCAATGAAAGGTCGTCAAAGACATGACAGGCAAAAGGAATTGACTCACCAAGGCCCAGTTCATGCTGAAAACAAGCCAGTCCATCTGAACAGTGGGAAGATCCACTGAAAGAGCCAAAACTATGTCAGACTGGACGTACAGAAGCACTGCCGGTCAGCACGACTTCACAGAACAGGAGACAGAAGAAGTACTTGAGACAACTTCACATTTCGGTCCCTTTAATATCAGATTTCTGGAGGTTACCATACTTAAGCAGGGCACTCTTGCTTTTTTAACACTAGCCACAGACTTGATGTGCTCTTAAATTTCTATGCAGCCAGTAAACTTAAAAAACAGCATGACATTGATTACATTTACTCACATACAGAGGCTCACCAAGAAACACTTGAGCACACAAAAACACACATCCTACCACACACACTCTCCCTGTAGAACAACATAGCATTTCTGAGAGAGCTCTTTAGAATCAACCACAGCACGGCAGTTGGGAGTAATTGGCCTTCCTTTCAGCAGCCTAATGGAAGGCGCGGGGCAAGGCTAGATTTGGGTATACTATGGAAAAAGGAAGCAATAATTCTCAGAGGGGGGCAAAAGCCACATCCTCTCTTGAAAAGCTTCTCAAACTCACAATCACATCCCACAGCGAAGCCACAATTGGGCTGAGTGGAACGCAGTGGTCAGGTGAAAGGCGCACAGTGTTTAAATGAGCAGTATAACGCTGAGTCACACTAAAGCAAAAAAAACTGAAATCTGAAATTCTCAAAATGTTAAATGCCTATAAAAATTTCTGTAGGCCTTTTTGATTGCAGTCTCCCTGCTGCATTGAAAGTAATAGCCCCTCCAATCTGATTTCCATATCTTACAAAGGGCACTGTAATTTATTCTAACAACTAGCATGAACGACATCTTTTTCTCAGATTAAGTGCCATGACTAATATTATCATTAATGTCCATTAACTCACAAGCCAGTAATGTGGTGTTTTATGGACCTGTGTTTCCGCTAACATATGTCATAAAGTTACATTTTATGTGCAGCAAACCACAGCTTCTTTGCAGTGAGTACATATGCCGTCACTTATTGTTGAAAAAGAACAAAGCGGATGAGATCCACCTTTCATTCAGCCTTTCACCAAAGCCAAAGGGGATCATGTGCTTCAAACCACTAAAGAAAATAGCAGAGTGAGAACTAACGAGACAGCCAATGAGACCACGAGATTTCTAAGAGAAATCCAAGGAAAAGCCCCGACGGGAGATTCTAGTCTCACAGAGGCAATGCATCATGTGTCTCAAGCACTGATCACATACTTTAAATGGTGCTGTTTATGGCATGCTGAATCTACAGAGCCCTTGAGTCACTCGTCTTCTGTTTTCTCAGTCTACACTTAGATGCAAAGTAACTTTCAAAGGAAAGCACAATCTTCAAAGAAATGGTTCATCCAAAAATCTAAATGATGTAATTATTCACTCGCTGTTCCAAAACCATATGATTTTACTTTTTTACTGACAATAGAACTAGAGATTCTTTTGAAAAATTATTATGCTGCTTTTCCCCCAACAGTGGTAAAATGTAATCTGTTCATCATACAAAGCTTTGACTTGGAATATAGTGCAAGAGTCATATGGACTAAGTTTATAATACATTTATGTTGTTCTTTGTCTTTTTGTCTTCACAGTAGTGTTTAATCAATATAAACATTCATTTTATTAGAAAAAAGCCGTGTAACAATTCTATCTTGGTTACTTATAAAAACATTACAGCAAAATGCACACAAGATCTAAGATTGTTAAAAAAAAATCTAAACATGATTTTTTTGTTGTTGTTTTTTAAAGGATTGTTTTTTTTAAAGACAATGTGGGACACCAAGGACCTGTGGGCCCCTATAACATAAAAAATATGCACATATAAAAGTCAATAAAATGTCATTTGATATATATATATATATATATATATATGTGTGTGTGTGTGTGTGTGTGTGTGTGTGTGTGTGTGTGTGTGTGTGTGTGTGTGTGTGTGTGTGTGTGTGTGTATATGTGTATATATACACATAAATTGGACCAGAACTATCCAATGACATTTCATTTATTTGTATGTATATATTCAAATTATTATTTTCTTTTACTGTGAAGCAATGATAAATTTGCTGTCTGTTGGTAAGGTGTTTCGTAAATATTGTACAGTAGCCAATTGTACACTAGCTATTACAGTAGCCTATAATATACAGCCTACTGTATAATTCTTTATATAGGCCTATCTTTAATCGAATCGTTTAAATAATTAGCTGGTTATTTTTAAAAGCATCGTAAAATTGCGTCATAAAATAAGCTATACAGTAGCCTACACTGACTCTCTTGTGCTACAGCACAAGAGTAAATATCATATGTCACTTTTTTCGAGATTATTGTTGATTAACATAATGCTTTTGGAGTCTACTGCAGCGTGATGCACGTTGCCGAACAGTATGCTACTCTTTATAATAATTCCATTTACATTGTAGATAATTGCTTCGGGTTCAGAATATTTTTGCTTTGACCACTTTTCGAGCTATTGACTGATCCCAGCAGCCGAGGGTTTCCTGCGCAGGATCCATGTCCCGCTTCCTCGAGCTCTTCAGAAGCGCAGTTTGAACAATAGCATCGCCTGACTGTCCTAACAGAATAACTGGAAGCGCGCACATCCGTCGAGCGCGACCCCTGACCCATCTAAACATTCCTTACATCCGTCATAATCACAAGACTATCAATGCATTCATAAAGTGCTGTTCACACGACATGGAGGGTGCACAATGACCCCAATCCCGTGTTGTGAATCAATGGAGCAGAAATAATAGGCTACGTTATTTTACATTCGCGTCATTTGTGTTTTTCTTTTTTAATTATATTTGTTTTGTCGCTTTTTTGCAACTGCAGTCTTTACTTTCAATCGTTCTCAGTGTCCCAAGCAGCTCGTTATTTTCCGCGTGCTTAAGATGGGATGCTCTGCAAGAGGAGAGCCAACGTTCCGTCATTAAGAATACAAATATATGAATATTTTACTGCAAGTAAGCAATGCGCGTTGATTGGCCATCATATCAGGCTTACCGTATCCAAGAAAGGCGAAGTTTCCCTCGATGTGTTGATATGTTTTGGAAGGAGAGCAGACTCTTACGGTCCAGCGATACTGTCTACTACTGCCGCGCGCTGCACACCATGTTACCGGAGGAACACGAGCCGCGGCGCTGCTCTGCTGGAGGAGGAGGCTGTGCGTCTACGGAACTGCATCGGACCAGCGGATTTAAAGGAGGGGAGGGTGTTGGTGGGATTACGTGGTGCCGTTTTAATAAGATGTCACTACGCCCAATGGGACCGCTGCTACTGTGTCAGGGTCCACAACGCTTCGTTTAGAGGTACAGCAACACCTAAAAAGAAGAAGCAAGGAGTCACGAATGAAAGCTGACTGGAAACATTAGAGTGACTGCAATTAAGCCTTGGTTTAACCGTAATGATGTTGGGGTCCAGCCAGGAGTATATAGTAGCCTACATTATGTGAGAGATATACAGACAGACAGATAGACAATGCTAAATTCCAAGTATACATACTAACATTTTACCCACAAAAATGTCTACTAATGTCTATGGGGCCCTTACAAATACATGAAACAAACCGGGAGCACTGAGTCATGGTTGTGGCAGAGGTGGTTAAGTCCTGTTTTACTTTTAAGAGGGACACCTCTGTTTTAATTATTTGTGATCTCACTGCATGTGGCCCCTGAGGGCCCGGGCCCCGGGTGTGTGCCTCTGTAATCCTGCCCAAGCTATGAGGAGGTATCACTACTGAGAAAAGAATAACATATGGACAAGATAATGTGAATATGTGGCTCTAATTGTCTCATTAGACACTACAGTATGTTGAAAACACATTTTCCTTTTACTAAACAAATGAGTATGAAATACAACAAAGCGAGGTGTATCCAAACAATGAGATCTCTCTGATGTGAGACTAAGTAGCTTTAAAACCTCTTAATGCATGATCTTAAAGGCTACCAGGCAGGCAAAGCTTTGACAGAGATCCGGCTAATTAACAGCTTCCCAGCAGGATCTGCCCAAGATGCATGATGTTGATGACCCAGGAAAGCAAACATAGAGACAAAAATCATGATTTTTTTTCCAGAACAAATTACTTGCAGCTACTTGCCGAATTTTGCACAAAAAAACAACCAACAGATAAACAAAGAGTTTTAGAATGTCAATATATATTATACAAAACTTCTCATTATTAGACAAAAACTGATAATGCAGATTCAGTTTCTGAATTTAAATTGAGGTGACCAAGTAAAATGTAAAGCAATTTATATAACTGCTGTTTTTAATAATGCATTTTTATTTCATTCCAAAATGACCCATAAATGTATACACTCTCAAAGAAGAGTCTGTCACTGAGCTAATACACTTAAGGTACAAATGTGTAATTTTAAAGAACTAATATATACCTTTAAGGTATGAATATAATTTAGGGGTAAATAAGATACCTTTTTACCAGTATATAAAGTATATAAAATAAAATCTGCCAAATGCATAAATGTAATGTAATGTAAATGTAAATAAAATGGATCACAATGAAAAACATTTTGTTTCCCAGAATGTCTTCAAAAGATCCAAAATATCCTCTTCCTGTCAATCTTCCTGTAATTTTTTTTTTAAATGTGTGGTCAAATCTATTTAAATTCTCACACCTTTGTTAGGGAATATTTCTTTGAATAGATTTTAATCTTTGAATTAAAGGGCTGAATATTTTACATTGAAGTTTTACATTCCAGTTCTAACAAATTAAAATACCGCTGTTCACTGAAATTAATAGGAAGTTGAATGGTCTGCTTTAAATATCATGCTGCTGGTTATTGCATTATTTATTACTGCATTATTAAGTTTAGTCTCAAGAAAGCATGACTGAAGTGTCTCATGGAAGACTGGGCAAAGAGCTTGAAATAACATTAATCAAATCCTGGGGGAATAGATCTTGAGGATGATCACGTTATGATCTATGAGAGCAGGTGTTTGTTTGTGTGTGTGTGTGTGTGTGTGTGTGTGTGTGTGTGTGTGTGTGTGTGTGTGTGTGTGTGTGTGTGTGTGTGTGTGTGTGTGGTGCGTGCGTGTGTGTGTGTGTTTGTGCGTGCGTGCGTGCGTGCGTGCGTGCGTGCGTGCGTGCGTGTGTGTGTGTGTGTGTGTGTGTGTGTGTGTGTGTGCTTTGAGTGTCCTTTTTACTGGTGGATGGAGACGGCTGGTGTGGAGTCTTATCCCAGGCCAAAGCTCTGACTCAGCTGATGTTGATTGCATTAGTGTTGCTATATCTTCAGCTCCCTCCTCTCTCCTCTCTAGCTCTCTCTATGTGAATAAGAAACGGTGTGATTGAATTTCTCCACTGCTTCTCATCCGATTGCAACTCTTTGTTAGCTGTGTCAAGCATTATTCTGTTTCTTAGCCAAGCTCCAGAGACAAACTAGATTTTCTCACTCCTAATGTTACATGCATTGCCTCTTTTTTTCTTCTAAGGCATTTTTGGCTTTGAAATACACTGAACTCAAAAGCCTAGGGCTTTTTTGCCTTATATATAAATTGTTTCTCTCTGCTAAAGCTATAAACTAGCTGTAAACATTGATGTAATTAGTCAGAAAAAGTTTACTGTACAGAGAGAGAAACAATTTTTATATAAGGCAAATTGGACATTATAGCACTCGAGAAGTGGAATCAAACAGAAAAATTAAATAAAATTGAATCACTGTGAATCTGAATTGAATCAATATATCTTCATTAATATCCATTCCTAAGAATAAGTGTAATCAGTCAGAAAATTTCCCTGTACAGCAAGAGAGAAAGTCTTGCATATGTAATCAAATTGTATATAAAACTAAAAACACATAAATGAATCAGAATCAAATAGAATCAAAGTGAAAACTGAAATGAATCAGGGAATCTGTGTCAATATCCAGCCCATCAATATAAATGTGCAAAATTGTGAGCCATAAACTTTGAATAGCCAAAAGCATAATAAAATTTGCCAAAATATAAAAATAAATGAACACAAACAGTGATCAATCCTGTGATCACAGAATCAATTATTACTAAGAAAACAAGAATTATTTCCCACCATGAATCCTCGACAGTAAATGAGCACGCAGGTAGTGAGCAAGCCCTCTTTTTCACAGTACAATTCCCTCTCTGATAGCAGTTCTGCAAGGTAAAACACAAGACCAAATTAAACTGCGCGCAGGGTTACTGGTGTTACATTTCTGCCTGACTCAGAGACCTGTGAAGCAGGCGGCACTCAGCGATGGCTAATCCTTACACCTTTCATGTCACCTCTGCCCAGTTAGGGGATTATCGGGTTGAGCTATTTCTGGTGAAACAGGGCGAGCTGCTCCATAATCTTAGTCGAAGCTTGACTAACCCCATCACAGTGGTCACTGAAGACAAGCACACAGGTCTTAACTCACTGCCTCTCATAGCACAAGGTGACGATTGATTTAATGTGCTTTTCACTGCCGTAATGCTTATAGGTGCTAGAACACCTTTCAATAATCGCCTCTGAACTTGAATAGAGCGGATGTTCTTGAATAAACCAAAGAGTGCAAAGGATTATGAATGAATGCAAGAACAGCTGAATGAAACTAATAGATGAATGAGAAGAGCTTCTCAAAGCTCTCGCTGTACTCATGCATTTGGCTCATTCCCAGTGCATTATGATAAATATTAAACTTAGATATTCTCTAGACGGCCTTAAAGGGACACAAAAGGTCAAATAAGCTACTGATCTGCATAGAGATTTTTTTATGTTCTTTGTGATTCACAACCACTGACCTTAGCAGAAGCTTCTAAGTTTCATAAAGGCATGTCTTCTGTCATAGGCACCTGTGGAGGAAAGTGCCTTTGCAATGTGTTGTCCATGATGTGGAAGTCATTTAGACTCTGCAGCCTCCCTCCATATAGGATATTACTATAATTACGATATTGGCAGGGCAGGGTACTGTCCAGAGGAGAACATCTCTTTCAGCAGGGCAGGGCAGAGGATGAACCTCAGTGCATGGCAGCACATTAGTGAGAGTGCTCACAAAAGCAGATTAATAAACCGTGATTTGGACCTCACACCCTTTCTCTCAAATTAATAAAAGGGTTGTTAATTGAGAAACAGGGCTTATTCAGAAAAGCAGGTAAAGGTTCTTGCACATGTAATCTTATCTGGAGATGTGAATGGAACACTACTAAAATACAGAGTTTCAACTACTTTACTTCTACTGAATCTACAGCACAAAATATGCAGGCCAACCAGTGACCAGTGGGTCTAAACAAGGGGGCCTCATTAAAACTTCAAAGGGGGCCTCAATATAAAAAAATAATAATAAGACCAAACAAGCATTAAAATAACTAACTAAGGCTTGGCTAAATATAATATTGTGCAGTTCGGTAACACCCTGAAACTGAGTTACAGTACAGTGGCCATGGTCATACAGAGGTTTTTCAAGACGGGTTTCACTCGGAACAGGCCTCGCAAGGGTCGATCTTAGAAGTTGAGTCCTTGTGCTGTGCGTCTGGAGCTCCCAACACCGGGCCCTGAGGCAAGAACCAAGGTTGTCTCCACATGTCTAAGGCACGTAGCCCAACGCTTTTATGTGTCTCGATGTTGAGCCGCCATCCGCTCTGATTGAGCGAGAATCAACCAATCATCGATGTAATTGAGTATGCGGATGCCTCGTAGCCACAGCGGAGCTAACGTGGCATCCACACACTTCATAAAAGTGCGGGGTGAGAGTGCTAGGCCGAAAGGAAGAACCCAATATTGGTAAGCTTTGCCCCCGAAAGCAAACCTTAGGAACTTCCTGTGAGTGGGAAGGATGGAGATATGAAAGTATGCGTCTTCTAGATCAATCGAAACAAACCAGTCCTCGGACCTGATTTGAGTCACGACCTGTCTGATTGTGAGCATCCTGAACTTCAGTCTGCTGACTGAACGGTTCAGTTGCCGCAAATCTAAAATGGGACGCAAACCTCCATCCTTTTTTGGAAGGATGGCTCGAGCGGTCTCCTTGGTGGCGCGGCTTTGCGAAGTTCACTTATATCCTCCGCATTAAATCCCTCACCCTCGTCTAACTCTTTGAGCAGGTCAGCCTGGTACGCCTGCAATACCGCCATGGTGTGCAAGCATGAGCCAGCCTGACCTGCTGCCGCATATTCTTTGCCCACCAGCGCCGATGATGCTCGCAGCGGCTTGGTGGGCAGGGTCGGAGCCTTCAGAGACGATGCCAGATCGGGGGACAGATAGCTTGCAAGCGTCATCAGAGTATATGATAGGTGAGGATGAAGATAGAGACTCGCTCGTCTCCGATCCCTCCATCAGATCTATCTGCGAACCCCACGAGCACTGCCGCCGCTCCACCTCAGCAGAAGGGGGAAGGGGGCCTTTCGGGAGCGAAGCAAACGTAGAGGGAGGCTCTCGCAGTGCGGGCAATCAGCCCTCGAGAGCCGCCTCCGCATGCCTCGCTCCCAAGCAAACCACACACAAGCTGTGTGTGTCACCTGCGCATAAATAGCGTACGCAGGGAGGAACACACTGCTTGTAATGTGATTTATTTTCTTGCCTTTCTGCTTTGCCTTAAACTGACTTTTAGGCATGCTTTTATTTTTTTGGGACAGACAACACAAAATAAGACTCACAGAGACACAGAGCACTAGCTGAATGACAGAAAGCTGACACCGGTTTCACCGCACGTGCTTTTATACCAGCTGGTCATTATGTCAACTCGCCCGTGACGTCTCGCCCATTCATGGACAGATTTTACTTTTATTCAGAGCCGTCCTCCGACGCAGCTCGAAGTTCCCGAAGAGGAACCACTGGTGTAGGCTGATTACAAAATTAAAGACTCTTATAAATTGGTTCTTTTTGACTTAGTCATAAGCATAACTGTAAGTTAGTCAGATTTTCTAAAGAACATTTAGGAGCTGATTCTTTTTAGTGAGTCAAAACATGCAGGGTGCAGTCTGATTTCTGAAGGAATGACCCCAATCATTTCTGTGCAACGAATCAAGCACATACTTAGAACTGTGATTTTACTTAATTATTTAAGTAAAAATGAACATTAGGTGTTTTGTCAGTAGCAGTCCATAAAAATAATTAAGTATTTTGTTAATAATTACACTCATTAAAGCATCTTACAACATTTACTATAAATGAAATGAAGAATCAACAGAGACAATAAAAAGAGTTTGATAATGGGCAAATAATTTAAATAATGAGTCATGATAAAGAGTAATGAATTAACATAATGAATAATGTATTATCTGCAATTTGGTGCAACAAAACATTCATTACAAAGACACATGAGATGTCTAACAAATGTACTTCAGTCATAATATGTTAAAAGCTACATCAGAGTCCGTTTTTCTCAGTCTGAGAATTTTCAATATGGCAGGCTTACAATTCAACACGCGTTGCACAACAAGGACAATCTGCATGCTTGACATCAGGATCGATATCGAGTACCTGACAATTCTCTTCCCTCAGTACACAGATGAGGCGATGACACTGGTGCATATTACTGGGCCATCAGTGACGCCGGAGAAAAACGATGGTCAATTTCTATTGAAATGTCAATATCAAGGTGGCACCATTCTGGCCATTTAGCACTAGCCTATAAACAAAAGCAGCCAAACTTCATCAATTACATTCAGCTGTATGTGAGAATGAATTTAAAGGTAAGTGGTAAGAGCACCTGCGGTCGGACTGTGTGAATTATTAAAGTGTTTGTCAATGTCAATTTGTCAATTGCCTTAAAGGACAAATGTTGATGTAATGTACTAATGTTGTGGGAAAACCCTTTGTCAAGATATATATTTAACTATGTGAAGCCAAGAAACACTGAGCATCTGCAATGCAGCCCCAAAGTCAGCCTAAAGTCTTGTATAACAGCAGCAAGAGACCAAAAAATGAAAAAAAGAAACAAAGCTAAATTAATAATGATGGTGGAGCCCACCAGCAGCAGGAGAGTGTTGCTGCAATATTGATGAGATCTGAATAGGAACAGAGTCTGAATACTATGCTCGTCTGTATGGAGGCTTAGAAGTGTCATGAAAAGCTTGTCATCGGTGTAACGTATACTGTTACCTGCTTATTAAACTACATATTGTAGGGCTTCCTATTGACAAGGCCAGGGCATTTACATGCAAAATAACCATTTATGGGGTTTTCTCACCCTCACACATCATTGGGTTATTAAGCATAGCAAACAATGTAAAATTGTACATGCAAATGCACTCAGAGTGCTTTTACCAAGATTATTTGCATAAAAACTTAATTTTGCAATATTTGCTGCCAAGTTTCCTCTAAAAGTTGTGCTTGAATTATTCCTAGTTCCCAAGGATATACAATAACCCGCACAAGCACTGGATATCAATTAATTTGCTTGTGTTGCCTTTCACAAGTTGCAATCAATATGCACTATCCTTAACATGACCCATCAGTTTTTGCAAAGCATATCGCTGGTTTAAATAACCCATAACATGCTGAATTATTTATACAGAGTAGATGGATGAAAGTGTTGATATAAGAACTGTGAAAAGTGTTGAGGCAAGTAAGTAGCAGTTTGTGATTAAATACAAAACTTCCTACTGTTAAGACAGAGACATTTATGAAGGTTGATTAAGATGAACGATGGTGTCTAAGCTGTTTCCTCTGATTTACTCTCTTGCTGCTCTCTTGAGTCTTTTGCACAGACCCAGAATGCTCCTCATAAACTGTATTCCTCACCTATTATCATTCAAGCATACAGTGGCCGTTTCACCCAAATGGGTTTAGTGTTTATCACAGAAGCGAAAAATGGCCACTTGTGACAATGATTATTGATGCTAATGAATACAGTTTTGACATGGCAGTTTGTTTCCCCTCTTCATTCACACAAAAAAAACAATCAGTACAAACCTCTAATCAACAAAAGTCACATACACACCCATGAGATTCACTTAGCAGAAAATGAGAGGAAATTAATTCAATTCAATTCAAGGTTATTTGTATAGCGCTTTTTACGATACAATCGTTGCAAAGCAACTTCAAAAGGAAATTAAGTTTCTAAAATAGATTTATATTGTAGAAACTCAATATAATTAACTTATGGCTAAATTTGGTTAATTCAGTATAAATCGCTGATGGTTGGCATCATCTCTTCTCAGGTGTTCGTCATCTCGGATCATTTAAGTGTTGGATCCAGTCCAGACTGAAGCTTGTGTACTTCCTAGTTACCACGGGATGTTAATCAGAAACAGAGAAACAAATAAAGACAATTAGTGTAGCTGTTGTTCCATCCAGGCAAAAATTATCTGTTCAACCCAAGCTAAAGCATAATAATGTGCGTTATATCAGATATACCTGCAGTACAAGATTATGAGATGCATTATGAATGCTTGGCTAAAGAGATGTGTCTTTAATCTAGATTTAAACAGAGAGAGTGTGTCTGAACCCCGAACGTTATCAGGAAGGCTATTCCAGAGTTTGGGAGCCAAATATGAAAAAGTTCTACCTCCTTTAGTGGATTTTGCTATCCTAGGTACTGCAAGAGTCCAAAGTTTTGCGACATTAGGGAGCGGTTGGATTGTAGCGTGATAGAAGATTAGTTAGGTACGCAGGAGCTAAATCATTTAGGGCCTTATAGGCAAGTAATAATATTTTGTAACTGATACGGAAATTAATAGGTAGCCAGTGCAGAGACTGTAAAATTGGAGTAATATGATCATATTACCGACAATCTACGCGATATCGAGTTCATAATCAAAGGCGATACATCTGCGGTATTGAACAGATATTGCCTAGCTTGTCAGTGAACTACGGCTCTGTGTATTAACTGCCTCTCCATTTGAAAACAGGTGATGGAGATTTACCGCCAATCACGGAGCCGGCTTTACTGACGAGATGTACATGAGAATCGCATGCGATTAATTGCACAGCCCTACTGTCCACCTGGTGAGAGAGCACCAAGGAGGTGACAGACATACACCAAACCTTTCCTCAGAAAGGGGCCAAGCCACTGACGCCTCAGGCCGCTCACATAACTTGGTAAAAAGAGGGAACCCGTTACCAGAGAAGGTTGAATACCCTAACCAAGCTAAGAACACAGACATCCTCAGATAGCTATGCTATGTGAGCGATAGTAGCCAGATACATATGACCACCGAGAGGCTGGAAGCCTAGAGGAGTTCTCAAGATTGCTACCAACAATCCCAGCTAGGATACAGCTATCCGTAGATAGCTATATCCAAAGAGTCTTATAAAAAAGGACCTTCCTAAAGAGCTTCCCAGACCAAGGGAAAGGCTATCTACTTAAAACCCCCGCAGGGGAAATAGCACTGTCTAAGCCATGGCTCTGGGAGACCGCTACTTAAAAACCCCCAGAAGGGGAGCAGTCACATATGGCGCTTTTCCACTGCATGGTACGACTCAGCTCGGCACAGTTTAGAACGGCACAGCTTAGTTCGGCTCGGTTTGCATTTCCACTGTAGTTTATTACCGCTTTAGAGTTGTCTGGATTATTCACGTGTTGTTATAGTCTCTACTGCTCTACTGTTATAGTCTCTACGCCTCTACTGCTGTAACTCCTGAAAAACGTTTTAATTCCGCGTCGCTCCATCAAGCTCTCGCTGGATCCGCTCCTCGGCTATCAACGAAAGGAACGACTGTACTTCCTCAATAGACAATGAAACAAATTAAAAGAAAGGTGCGCTCATTCAAAATAGTTGCGTTCGATCCTTCGCTTACTGTGGTGATTTAAATCTAGCAGCTCTGTTGTGTCTAGTGTCGCAAGTTCAATGACGCAGGCAGTGACGATTTTCTCCGGCCAATCAGTGATCAGCAGAGTTTACACATCACGTTTTGGTAATGGTACAGCTCACTTGGAACCTCGGCTGAGGTGGTACTAAAAAAAGTACCAGGTACCAGGTACTGTACCAAGTGGAAAACCCCCCAAAAGTTAGCTGTACTGAGCCGTACCGTGCCGTACCATCCAGTGGAAAAGTGCCAATAGCTATCATCAGATTGCTATATCCCTAGGAAGGGGCTACAGGACCAAAACCTCCCGGTAAACTTACCTGTGAAGCTGCCCAGACCACAGAGAATGGGCTATCTTACATATGACCCTAGCAGGGGAGATGGCATCATCTAGGCAAGGGATCAGGGAGACCGCTACTTAAAATCCCAGAGAAGGGGAGCAGTCCCTAAGCTTGTACATAGAAATGCTCAGATAGCCATGTACCTAGGAAATCTTCACTCTTGTTAGGGGAACTCTTAAGATTGGAGGTCTCAGCATAACGACTCTCTAAAGCTGTCAGGGGATGACTCGAGAAACAAAATGATCCAATTGCAGCTTTTAATGATCCAAACAATAATCTAAAACAGGAAAAACCAAGGCAAAAACACAATATAATCTGAGGCATGAACACATAACAGCAAGAGCAAGACTGAGGCCAAAATATATACACACCAACAGGATCATCAAACTAACAAGACACAGCTGAACCCAATGAAACAATAATGATGCAGGGGACGATGGGAGCAGAGTGAGGGTAACCATGGGAAATGCAGTCCAGTTAAAACAAACACAAAGTCCAAAATAGTGCCCTCTGATGGCTGTTAAGGGCACTCCAGCAGGTGACTGTGACAGTTCTGTCACGTGATGAGCAGCTTTTAATGATCCAAACAATAATCGAAAACAGGAAAAAACAAGGCAAAAACACAAGATAACCCGAGGCATGAAGACGTAACAGCAAAAGCAAGACTGAAGCCCCGAATAACACAAAACCTCCAACATATATACACACTAGGGGTGTAAATCGGATGGTTTGTCACGATTCGATACGATATCGATTCTCATACCCAGCGATACGATATTTGTCGATACCTCAAAAAATTATACGATTCGATACAGGAGTATATCGATCGATATATCGGTATTATGATATTATATACATAATTTAAACAACCATTTACATTTTTTTTGAAATCTGTATCTCTTCTGTGGATAATATTATTTTCATAATGATCCTTACTCAAGCAGCAGAAGTTAAGTAACAGTGTACAAATATTACTGACCCATTTTGGAGTGAACTAAATATGCAAGACTAGTTTTATACGTCACTGTTTATGACACAGGTCGTTCATCCTTTGCCGGGCCCTTTAAAAAAATAATAATTTGGGGCGTAAATTAAGAGTATACCAACTTCTCCAGGCACCACTACACCACTGCAAGAGTGGGCTATCTACTTACAACTAGGGCTGTAGCTATCGAATATTTTAGTAATCGAGTATTCTACCGAAAACTCCATCGATTAATCGAGTAATCGGATAAGAACTACTTTTTTCTTTTTAAAGAACAATCCGAAATATACAAGAGAAAATAAGACAAATCTCTTAAAATGAACAAGTAATTTATTTCCTTTTTAGAAAACAATATTTTTTATTGCTGAAATAGCATATATTAATTACTGAAAACTAAACCCATTTAGTGCATGTAATTGCCATATTACATAAAAAATGCAAATACAAATAAGGTTACAGTAAATGGTAGGGATGCACCGAAATGAAAATTCTGGGCCAAAACCGAGAATTCTGGATGTGTTTGGTCGAAAACGCTTTGTAATAATTATTTATTTTATTAAATACTATAAAGTAATTTTGTAAGACTTTTGATTTTATTCAATTTTAATGACACAGAATTTAAAAAACACAAGCCAATAAAATAACCACACTTTTATTGAAAGAAAATTGGACAGAAAATATATTAATATTAAATATCAATATACTATTTTTATTCAGTTCTATGCAACAGAATCAGACATAACCGTTGTTGTGTTTGACTAATTATCCAAATAATGTATAGTCCTGCAAACAGGGTTTTTTTCTTTCTCAAAATGCTGCGGAGGTTGTACCATCCTGATCATGTGCACACAATGTACACCATTCAACACTTTTTACATGCAATGTATTTTAGGTGTTATAATAAATATATGATTGAAGAAAATGACAAGTTATGTTTTATTTTCTCTCACCTAATGTTTTATTGTTATTTGTTTTTTTAAATAGTCAAATTAAATGTTTTCTTTTTCCTCAGAAATTCTGTGTTGTGTATCAAATGAAGGTATAACACATCAATTTCATTTATCTAAATTACATTTTTTAGAAAATTAAACTTTTTTGGCAAACAAAGGGAATTTACTATTAAAATTAAAATATGTTGGAATAATTTTAGTAGTAGTGTTATGTACATTCTGCTGAACAAATATTTCTGCTGCACTGTCTTCAAAAAAACTGACTTTTATTTTGACAGGTTGCCATGATGCCTTTACATTTCTGTGTGTATATGATATGAGGATATGAAACGCTTTTACTCAAATGAAATGGTGAAACGCTCATGAAGTGACTCTCAGAGCAGATCTGGGGATATTGTTCGTGTGTTTATGTCCTCATTGAGATGCTTCAGTGTGTGTGTGTGGTAAAGGAAAACGCGCGTCTCTGTCATCCATTCATACAGAGATATGATCGCATAATAATGCTCATCAGATCGTGTAAATCAGTGGGATATGAATATAAATTATAATTCTGTGTAAAGAAACATCACGTAAACATGTATTATCAGCGCTTGTGAGCAGAGGATAAGGGGGAGCAGATCAGTGAAGGAGATGTTTTCCAGCGTTGCACAGATCAGCTGTACCACAGCATGTCACAGCACAGCAGCGGTACTGCAAACAGGAACAAGTATACTAACGTTACATAGACCTTTCTTGGCGGCGCGTTATTTGAGCGGACTCTGCTTTTCCAGTGAGCATGAGCGGTAACTGAGCAGAATGATAGAGCAGAGCGTCACGCGGCGCAGTGATGAATGCTGAGGGAGAGGGGAATCTGAACACTGCTGCACGGTGCAGTGCGGCGCGGCATATATTTTTGCTGCCGAAAATTCAGTGCATCCCTAGTAAATGGACAAAATGATTCTTCGAGGCACATAGTTTGCCTCAATGATTTTTTTGTATTCGAGTTACTCGAGTAACTCGAGGAATCGTTTCAGCCCTACTTACAACCCTAGCAGGGGAGATAGCGCTATCAAGGCGAGAGCTCAGGGAGACCTAGCGAGCTCACCGATATATTGACCAGGGGCTCACAATAGGATGATCCAGACCATAGTAATGATTCGCCAAGAAGCGAACACATAAAACACCCTAGTCCAGATCAAAGCCTGATGCAAGCAACGTCCATAACCCTAGGTGGCTGGACACAGCTATCCTTAAATAACCTTCCCTTCAGATAAGGCTGAAGTTTGCCCAGGCCATGAAATGGGCCATCTACTTAAAACCCGAACAGGGGAGAGAGCACAGTCTATGCAAGGGCTCAAAGAGACCACTACCTAAAGACCCCACAAAGGGGAGCAGTCTCCAGCTGGAACACAGCTATCCTCAGACAGCAGATTCCAAACAAGACTTCAGTACTTTCCTGAGAAAGCTTGTGCCCAAGGGTAACCAAACCATTGCTGCCCTCAGACTGCTATATTCCAATGCAAAACAGCCTGAGCTGGAGCACAATCATCGCAGATGGCTATACTCTGAGCAGAGACTGTTCACTTATCACCCGGCTAAAAACAGGAAGGAACATTCCCAGTAACCACTCTAGACTACTGAAGCACCCTGGGAGAGAAAGCTAACAGCTTCACTCCACAGAGCATTCAGTATATCCATGCCCAGCGAAGCTCTCCACACATGCATGAATAGTAGAGAGGCACGGCTGAGCTGAATATAGCTTTTCTCCGCCCTCGATCTCGCACGCCCTGCTAAAAATGACTAGTTACTCACACTTCATCATTATAGCAACGCGAGTAATGTCCGTGGCATCAGGCAACCTGATAGTAAAGGGTATGTGGATACCACCGATCAAAGCAATCGCTGAGATAAGCCGAGCTGCGACAACGGGCCGAGACGCGAACGCTTTGCCCTGCATCCCTCGGGAATAGGAACAAACGCGTGATCGTCGTTTTAGACAAAGACGAAAAGGTTAGAATATGCCAAGTGTTAGATAAGTGTTAGAACCCCAACACTGAAGCACATATTCCTCAAAGTGCTACTCGACTCACCAGGATGATGTTTCACACACGTTCAACAGACAGACGGCTCCGAAGACAACAAAAGTTGGTGACGTATTCAGCAGGTACCCTTTTATACTTTCGGGTACCCTTCTATGACGTCACGGGCCACGTGGACCAATAGGATTGGAGTTGTTTTACACATGCTTCGGGTACTGGTCATGCAGACAGCGTTTCCCTAAAGTGTCCACCAGGACCCAGCTTTGAGCTCCCTAGAAGGGGAACTTCTGTCGCTTGAAGCAGCCAAAATGGACCAGTCATGTATCGTGTCCACATCCTAAAAACCGTGAAGGAAACTAATCAAAATAAGAACACAACTCTAGATGAACCCTGAGCCCAGAAGGAACCACCATCTCATAATCCTCTGGAAGGCCTAACATCCCAAGTCTGAACCCATTAAATAACACATTGAAGAAGAACTACATCTCGCCATCTGTCTGATACTCTGAGTGGTTGGGAATAAAATGTTCAACATGTGGCATCATTTTATGAGCCTAATTCAGTTCTGAAATGGAATCCTAAAGCATTATTTATAACTTAAGACGCTCATCAATAAGAGATTTGTCAATTTAATTAAATGTACAACCATAATCCGAGAGGCATAAATATCCAGTGGCACTAAGAACATGTAATCTTCTCTTATGAAAGTACTGAATCACGACCAAACAAATCATTAAATTCGAGTTCTTCAAAGCCTCCTCTTTTCAACTCTTGATCAAAGTATCTTTCCTTTCCAGCAACTGTCAAATCCACACAGACTGAAACAATTATCAGAGCTCAAGTGACATGCACAGAGCTGCCCTCTTGCTGTTGATGAAGGAAAAATGTCACAAAAGCACTACATTTTACTATTTTCTTATGAAAAACATGGTAAGGGTTCATTTGAGTGCAAATTATGCATAAATGTAAATTAGAATGCTCGCTATGCAGCAGACAACGTTGTATACTGTACACCAAACTAGTCCATTTGTCTATGGCAGTATATCTTGTTAAAGTGATGCTGTAGTGGAGTAATTGGCTTGATGTCTTCCCACAACTCTGGAGCCAAACTGTGATGCTCAGCTGATGCTGTACCTCTAGAGAAATTCACTGTGGTGGGTTAATGTGCTCAGATAGGATATCAGTTGTGTGGATATCAGAATGTTTGAGTAGTGATTTTAGAAGGTTTGCTGGGCAAAAACAGAGTGCATATCTCTTTTCGTGGCCAAATGGTTAGAGAGTTGGACTCGTAATCCAAAGGTTGTGAATTCGAGTCTCGGGCCGGCACGAATTAACGGTGGGGGGAGTGAATGTACAGCGCTCTTTCCACCCTCAATACCACATCGAGGTACCCTTGAGCAAGGCACCGAACCCCCAACTGCTCCCCGGGCGCCGCAGCATAAATGGCTGCCCACTGCTCTGGGTGTGTGTTCACGTGTGTGTGTGTGTGTGTGTGTGTGTGTGTGTGTGTGTGTTCACTGCTGTGTGTGTGCTCTTCTGATGGGTTAATTGCAGAGCACAAACTCCAATGGGTCACCATACTTGGCTGTATGTCACGTCACTTTCACTTTCACTTTTCACACACTTCTCAGCTGTTCAGTCAGTGAAACATCGCACATCAGCCTGAAAATGTTACCTTGTATGGTATTAATTAAAAAGATTTACATATTGTATCCTCATGTTGTTCGAAACATGTTGTCCCATTCATGAACAAATAATTATTTTCAGTAAATTTTTTCAGTAAATTTTTTTATGAGTTGGTTGACCCAATTCAGAAAACCTGCTCACTGATTTAGTGATTCACAGTTAACAGCTCACTGGAGGGGAAGACTATTAGTGAATATCGACTTACATTTCTGTTGGTTATGAAAGAATCTGTGTCTGCCACAGAATATAAAGACTTTGGGACAGATTTACTAATAGCTTGCGCCAGTGCTAACCGTCTTTTGGCATTAAAATAGTGCTGAGAGTAAATAATTAGCTCTGAAAAGGCATGGACAGTTATTTTTGTGCCTGACCTTATTGAATGTGCATTTTTAGGAGTTTCACTTTCAAACACAATTAATGAGATTACAGCATTAAAATAAATCATGCAATGTGAATTACTAACATTTGCGCTAGTCAAATGACTGATATTTGTACCATTATTCAACGCCCAAAAAATGTATGTCTTAAAGGGGACCTATTATGCAAAAAACACATTTATAAGGTGTTTGAACACAGTTGTGTGGCTGCAGTGTGTGAAAACAACCAGCCTTTAATAGTAAGATCCACCCACTAATTTTTTTATAATCTAAAAAATCATAAACAGTCTCTCAGAACGAGCTGTTTCAGATTATCCCTCTGTTCACGTCACTGAGGGGAAAAGTCCCGCCCATTTGTGACGCTGCGCGTGCACATGCGTGAATGTCAGCTCCAGACAAAGTAAGTATCTTGTTTGTTTCCGAAATTGCCCTTCTGAAAGAGCTTCTTGGCACTCTGTAAGGCTAATGGCGCTAAAGCTACAATTGTTCTGTCTGTTTTCACTGAAGCTGAGATTTTATTCATCTTGTCAAGAGTCTTGAGTTTATTGACTTTGACTTTAATTTATATGAATTTGCCTATCTTATGACAAAATTAGTTTAACATTTTAGGAAAAAAGTGTTACAGAGAAAACTTTTTTTTTATTCGTCTTGTCAGTATACAATTTGCTTAATGTTTAGCCTACAACACAATAGGAAAAAGTGTTGCAGAGAGAAAAAAAAGTAGGTTGTACAAAAAAACCCTATTAGTTATTTTACTCTTTTTGTCAAAATACTGAATTCGTTTCACATTTTTCTGTGAAAGTGTTGCAGAGAAAAATAAATAAATACGACATCTGTCATTTAAAATTGCTAAGCAAAATATAAACAAACTAGAGTTGAATGTTCTTCAAGGACAGCACATCCCCACTTTGCTCCATCCTTATTCTGCTCTGTCACTCATCAACAACCTGCCTGTTCTGTCTGAGGGCCGTATATTCACCACCGGTATAGGCTACAGCCCGCTCTGAGAACCGTTATGCACTTGCTGTGCACAAACCCCGCAAATAAAACGCCTGACGCAGAAAGCATGCGTGCATCAACAGTCCTGAGTGCAAGCTGTACCAGTGGTCAATAAGAATAAAGCGCAGATATACACAGGGCGGCTCCAGGCATGGGCCCACCCAAATAACTGTCTTGCCCACCCAATCAAAATTAGACAAAGATTGCGTTATTTTTTTATGCAGTGATTAAAACCAATCTGAAGTTAACTGTATTTTGAGAAGTTTAAGATATATCTGGAGACTGCCCCAACAATAATAAAATAACACCAGAAAATTGCAGCATTTTTATTTTATTGGCTAAAATCAAGGCGCGCTGATTTCACGCAGAGCTTCAGTCTGTCGCAGAAAATCTGCAATGAGTGAAAATGGGCAGAAATATTTGCGCGCTATCACAGGAAGTTTGTGAGTTCAGGGGATTTTTATAGGCTACATGAATATGTATCATAGCCTACCACTGAAATTACCTGGGCTGCGTTTTCCAAAAGCATCGTAAGCTTAAGTACATCGTAGACCCATTGAAACCAATGGAGCTACGATCAACTTAGGCTTACGATGCTTTTGGGAAACGCAGCCCTGGTCAGTTTTAATGTTCTAAAAAACCTGCTCATAACGTGCATTCATTCATTGCATGTATGGCTAGGGCAAGAACATAATATACGCTTCTAAAAAATGCATGTAGGCTGTACAGTTCAGTTGAAAGCTTACCACTTTTGGCTTGCTGTTTGTGTTGAATGTAAGAATGAAAATTGAAAGTAAAAACTGTGCGATGAAAGTTGCGTTCGCAACAGTCTGCTCAACGTAGCGTTCCCCTTATATGACGTAAACCAGTGGTTCTCAAAGTGTGGTACCAGTAGCACTATATTATATATATAGTGGTACGCAGAGGAATCACTAAATTAAACAAAAACTTATTTTAAACACTGATCTATAATATATCATTATATATAGATCAGTGATTTTAAAACAATATTAATATTAAGATATTAACAATATTAAGTACTTGGTATTAAAAATTTGAGAACCACAGACGGTAAACGACCAACAATATCCAGTGATGCAAGCTATTTGACAATAGTTTTTTTTATTCCACAGTTTTGAATGGAAAATAGGTCTGTCATTTAGTTGATTCGTGTAATTCATAATTGATTATGATGACAATAGCATTTTCCTGTTTTGCTTTTTCAACTATACAACTGAAATTGAACGGATGCACATTTTAAAATAAAAAATATATATTATTTGCAGGTCAGATTGATTACTGTAAAAAAAATATTTTACTGTTCTGTTATTTTAATGTATTCCCCTAAATCCATTTAAATCCTTTAGTAATTTAGTTTCTTTAAATAAATACCATTACCATAGTAGTCTGGTCTTTATTTTCCTCAAAAAGACTGGTCCTCCCAAAGTTCTAGACATGATTACGGCCTTGTTATAAATGAAAAATTCAGTTGAAAAGAATCACCAGCGTAGAAACAATGATCCAGAGAAACAGAACAAAGAGGGCTTTTTTTCAATAAAGAAAAAAGTTTATTTTGCTGTGAAAGTGCATGATATTCTAATCTAGGCTGTCCATGAAAGCTTTTTTTCAGTGTACATTTAATATAGCAATATCTACGGTATAAACATCTAGACTATGTGATGATATAATGACAAAAAAAATGCCCACCCAGGATATCTGCCAGCCCACCCTTCCATAGCCTGTTCTGAATGTACATCGAGAACGGGATATTGTGAGACCGCCCGCTCCCGTTCAAATTACACCAGAGTTACCGACCGCTACCGCGTTTTATTCGGGAATTTAATCCCGCAGCGCAAGAAATCCGGTCGGGTCACGGGAATGCAGACCTGTAGCTCACACCCTAAAAGTGCCAATTTTAACAAGCTATAAAAAACTATCTGTTGGGTATTTTGAGCTAAAACTTCACATACACACTCTGGGGAGATCAGAGACTTATTTTACATCTTGAAAAAAGGAGAATAATTGGTCCCCTTTAAAGCATTCGGTAATTTGTGGTGCTCCGAGTAGATTGTGCTGGTAATTATAGAAATGAGACTTTGCATCTGTGTTCTTTAATGTGCGCAATGTCAGTAAATCTGGAATTTTTCTTCTCAGAATTGCAAGTTTACATCTCGTAATTCTGAGCTTGTATCTCGTAACACAGAATATGAGTACTAATAAGATTATAGCATAGCCTACAATATAAAAAAAGTTCAATTATTTTGTGATTTGCTGAAGCTTACATATAAGTGTCATTAATTTATTAGTATTTTTAAAGAATGTTAAATGACAGAAAAAGGCTATAGTATCTGTATAAATAGAGAAAAGATAACATAACAACAGAAACCAGTAAATTAAAAACATTGTCTGATAGTAACTGATATAGTAGGTATCAATATATCATGCAGCCCTACTAGTGTCCTATTTTTCAGTCTGGGAAAGACTGCAATGATGCCAACACTATGTAATAACTGGAATCCTGCTGATCTCAACATCTCATTCACTTTACCGAAAACATTTTTCTGTTTGATGCTGTTTTCTCAGAGGACTTTACTGTGAAATCTACTGTACAAGAATCTCTCACCCTTTCGCCATCTCCGCCATCGCATTTCATTAGGAAATGTCACTAGTTCTTGTCACTTGTTTAGCAGAATGTATCTTTTTATTCGGGACTGAACTGTCAGATCACAGCTTGGACCAATTTCACATCTGACTCCCTCATTATGATGAACAATGGTTTTGACGTAATCATGTTGACTTTCAATAAGTGTTAATCTCATCACTACATCCTTTTATGCACAAATACTTTGTAATTTGTTCTGTTTACAAAGTTATCAGGCTCAGCCCTTAATAATTCAATGAGGAATAAAAGAGGATTTGAAATCAAACCACAGTTTATTGGCTAGTTCCTGAAGTGCTGCACAATAAATGATCCAAGACCATCTTTTTAAGAGGTTCATGATCGAAGAGCAGATCTCTCGAGCTTCACGAGACATCACGGAGAATTTCTCCATTATGGGAACTCCTTTCCTGAGGACCTATTGGCTCACCCAGTCCAAATGACTGCCAATTGTCCGAAGCAGCAAATACGCGCTCGAGAGGAAGTATAAATGCGGCGCCCGCGACAATTACGTCAGAATCTTTTTCTTCACTTTGCTGAACCTAGGTTTATGCTTAAACTATTACAGCTCACGGTTAAGGTTCGCTCATCGAGGGCAGGCCTCATGCTGCTCTCTGCAGCGTTCAGGTGATATGACATTTTCTTAAAGGTAGTCCGTCTGCCGTCTATCAGCGTGGACTTCGGGACTCAGGTGATGAGCCTAATGCCGACTGAATGTCCGCATTCCTCTCACCATCGAACCTGCAGGACAGGACATCAGCCCGCTTCTCACGCCCCCCTTCCATGGCGTGCGAGAGCCGAAGGCAGATGCGGGAGCAAAGGATCTCACGTCGCGCGGATGCCGCACGGGAAGAGCCACTGTCTAAGCATGTAGACCCCGCCTCAGAGCGGCATTCTGCTCTGTGCAAAGCACAATCTCTTAGCTCCTCACTCATTCACACGATACCAGCCTCTAGTCAGCGGCTACCGGGTGTAGAGCACATTCGTTAATGCACATGATACAGCCCCTAATCAGTGGATGTCGTGTGTGTGAGAAACTCTCTGATTCACATGATAACACCCCTAATTAGCGGCTGTCCGTGTGTACGGGACAACCTCTCATTTACATGATAACAGCCCCTAATCAGCGGAGGTCGTGTGTGTGGAGAACACTCTCTGATTCACATGATAATAGCCCCTAATTAGCGGAAAAGCGCGCGAAGGCGAGGAGTCACCTGACGCCCCTGCGCGTGAAGGCGAGGAGTCACCTGATCCCTGTAGGGCGCATCCTATCAGCCTTTCAGATTTGCCGTCTATTACGCCAGTTGTTTACGCCCTACAAGTGTGTTTCAACTAGGTCGTATAGCATAGTCAGCCTGTAGTTACAGCCGCCTCCCGCGCGTTATAATATAGCTGACCGCGGGATCGAGGTCTGCTTGGACAAGTGTAAGAGACCCGAAAGAGGCACCACGACCAGGGGCTAGCCCTCAAGCTGTCTCTAATTTGTAAAATGTGTGTGATAGCGTATGTTCATTAAATACATACGTTTGCACAAGGAGAAACTCTTCCTCCTCACTCAGTTCAACACAACGCCGCTCGCCCCCTCCCCTGAGCGACCGGAGCCACTGCCACACGGTTATAGCCGTGCAGCACTTGCCGGCGACCCCAACGCCAAGCCGCTAAAGCGCTGTACTATACTAAACAAGAGCTATGCAAACTGCTCGAGAAGGAGATATAGAACAAGTCTCAGCGAGCAGGCGGGACTGCTGTTTTGGTCCCAGCCGCATTTGGGTGTCCTTAGAGATGGTGGACTCCGCCCATTCTAGATCTCAGACCCATCAACAGAGCGCTTGGCAAGCGTCCGTTCAGGATATTAACGCTAAAGCAGATCTGGCGCAAATTCGCCCCGGGACTGGTTTGCGTCTGTGATTTTAAGGACGCGTACTTTCACATTCAGATAGCACCGCATCAGACGTTTTTCTGAGGTATGCTGTCAAGGAAAAGCACAGCGTACCAATAAGTTACTCTGTTTTCTCCTGTTAACGGCTGGCTCTGGCCCCATGCACTTTTCAAAGTGCATCGATGCAGCACTTCCCCCACTCAATAGAGTGGAAGGTGCATCCTCAACTATGTGATGAATAATAAAGAACCTTGAACTATCTGGACGATTGGCTGATTTTAGCTCAGTCCCTGGATACGCTTATCAGCCACATAGACTCGCTGCTTATTCACTTGGAATCCCTAGGGCTATGTGTTACATGCAGAAGAGCATTCCGCCCCAAGTCAGTCCATTTACATATCTGGGGGTATGTTTAGACCATGCCTCTCGTGAGATCGCGTGGAATGAGACCCTGCCTCCCGCGAGATCGCGTGGCGATGAGAGCCCGCCTCTCGTGAGATCGCGTGGAGATAGACCCGCTCTCCGCGAGATCCCGCGGCGGCCATTTTGTCTTCCTGCGCCATTCAGGCAAGGCAGCTCTGTTCAGTTGAAGGTTTTTCAGAGACTGCTCGGATTCAGCGGTATGTCATCTGGGATTATCACACATGCGCCCCTGCAGCTATGGCAGGAATCTTGAGTCCCGTGGACGGCGTGGACTTCGGATGTTTGTGCTCGCGGTCATCCGCGACGGCATCGAAGCTCTGACGCAACCCAATCTCTTCAGCCGGGGAGTTCCCTGTGCTCGAAAGCGTCGTGCTGGTGTCACGACGGTGCATCGACTCACGGCTGGGGAGCAGTGTGCGAGGGAATGCAGCTTATGGACTGTGGTTGGAATCTCAGAGCCGGTGGCACATAAACCGCCTGGAGCTGGAAGCAGTCTTCTTAGCTCTAAAGGGTTTTCAGCCACAGCTGGAACAGCAGCATGTACTGATTCGCACCGACAACACGTCCGTGGTTTCGTATATAAATCACCAGGGGGTTTCGCTCAAGGGCGCTGTGCAAGCAGGCAATGGACTGTAGTCCTCTTCAGTCAGAGCAGCACACATCCCCGGTCTCTTGATGGGGCGGACATGCTTTCGAGGAAGGGGATCGCTCAAGGAGAGTGGAGATTGCACCCCGAGTCGGTTCGGATGATTTGGAACCGCTAACGTTACGGGAGAGCGGAGGTGGAGCTGTTCGCCACGAGCGAGAAACGTGCACTTCCCGCTGTTCTTCACTCCCCGCTGACATCACGCTGGCCAGCAGCCAGGCCGTATCATTCCTCCGATCAAGAAATGTTGCCACTGGTGTTATGCGAGCATCAGTGATACTCATCGCCCCGACATCCTTGGGGTCCCAGACTTCCCCGATCCCCGGCAGGAAGCATATGCTAATCCAATGGGACGGCTCGGTGTGGCACTCCGACCTGGAACTATGGAGCCTTCAGTGTGATCGCTTCAGGATATCAGAGGAGATGGCCGCCTTACTTCTCAGCGTGCTCAGCACCTCACGGAAGTGCGAACACCTTCTACGAGACGTTATATGCTTCAAAATGGGGAGTGTCTGTGAAATGGTGCGGTCATGCTCATATCGACCCGGCTACTTGCACGGTATCGGATTTCTGAGCTTCTTGCAGCACAGACTGGATAGTGGATCGTTACCTTCAACACTGAAGTCTATGTGGCAGCCATTACCGCGTTTCGTTCCCGCAGAGCAGGCAATCGTTCGATAAAGACACGCTGGTGGTGAGTTTTTCTTAGAAGGGCAAAAAGACTACATCCCCCACGTCCGCCTTCGGTTCCGCCCTGGACTGGAAGTGGTATTGAAAGCTCTTTCTCAGCCACCATTTGAGCCCCTAACATCCGTAGGTTTGAAGGAGCTATCGCTTAAAACTATACTCCTTCTTGCCCTCGCTTCGGCTAACGCATAGGGGATTTACAAGCCTTTTCTGTGAGCAACGACTGGATTCGTTTCGGACCCGGGACTGCATGTCACTCTCCGGCCAAGATTGTGTTACGTGCCAAATCGCTGTCTACCCCATTCAGGTCACAGACGTTTCACTACCGGCCCTTGCTGTGGAGTCATCGCCCCCGCAGAGTGCGAATGCCCAGACTGCAGTGTGCCCTGTCAGGGTCTGAGGATTTACATTGACCGTTCAGCCAGTTTTCGGCAGTCGACCACTTTTTGTGTGCTAGGTGGTGCTACAGAGGGCCGAGCCGTGTCGAAACAAAGAATGTCACACTGGATTGTGGACGCTATCACGGAGGCATATGCAAGCCAAGGATTGGAATGCCCTTGCACATCAGAGGCCATTCAACGAGGGCTATCGCTTCCTCCTGGACGTGGTCAAGAGTATGTCTATCCCAGATATTGCTTGGCAGCCGGCTGGTCTCGCAGAATACCTTCGCCAGGTTTTTACAGGCTGGACGTTCAGTCCTTAGCCTTCCAAGTGCTGTCGGTGAGTAACTGATTTATGTACTACCTTTGTGGAGATGTTGCTTGTACAGTACATTATGCAGCCCTCTATGAGGTCGTTATCTTGGGTCGGCCCTGAGTTCAGTGCCGCGTACATGTCATGTTAAGTTATGCTGCTCGACACAGTGTTAACTCTGTACAGCCCGTATACTGTTTATTGCTGAATGTGTCTGCCCTGCTCTCAGCGCAGCCCATGTTATCAGTTGCCATATATGCAAATTTAGTATGCTTGGGTGTGGGGCGCTCATTGGCTTATCTCCACCTATCAGCTGGGAGCCGTCCTACGAGCGCCGTTATTGGTGGAATGCTTCCTCGCGGTGCAGGCTGCCCGTAGCCTCTCTCACGTCGGGATTGAATAGCGTTCCCATAACGGAGAAATTCTCCGTGATGTCTCGTGAAGCTCGAGAGGGAACGCTCCGGTTACTATCGTAACCTCGTTTCTCTGAGAGCGGAACGAGACATCACGGTGATCGCCGTGATATCTGCTCGTCCAGCCAAGCGGCGTTCAGTATCAGTTCTGACTATTGTCGCGGGCGCCGCATTATACTTCCTCTCGAGCGCGTATTTGCATGCTTCGCGACAATTGGCCAGTCATTTGGACTGGCGAGAACAATAGGTCTTCAGGAAAGGTTGGAGGGAAGGAGTTCCCATAACGGAGAAATTCTCCGTGATGTCTCGTTCCCGCTCTCAGGGAACCGAGGTTACGATAGTAACTGGAGCGATCTCTATCTATGTACATCAATCACATTTTCACCAGTCCTTCGATTTAAGTCCAATTTGAGGCCAGCTTCACATGGGAGCGATTGTAATAAATGTGGATTGTCCTAATTAGCCTCTTTGTGACTGTCTTAATTAACAGGACAAAAACCGGACACCCCAGTTTGAATTAGCATCATGCTAGTGGATTCTGGGCTTTATTTTTAAGTAGCAAGGTCAAATGTTTCTGTTCTGCTCTCCTTGCCTTAATGAGACTTAATGTGTATTGAATCAGATCTGACAGATTATCGTTCCTCTGCTAATCTCTGCCATTGGTATCCAGTGAATATTTTTTCAAAACAAAACTCGAGACTCCGCCATTAACACATTATAACAACAAAATAGTCTGAGGATAGAAACGTCACAACTTTGCCAATTGCCAATGGGGAAAAAAAATATTTTGTCTTTTTTCAGGAGAAAGCATGGATGTCCGATATCGCCTCAGAGTTAAACTTAAAAATGTAATCGCAACAAATGAGATATAAAGTTGAAATGACAAGAAAAGAAGTCACAATGTGAAATACAATGTCATCCAAATTTGCAAGAAAAAGTTGCATTAACAATAAAAAGTCACAATTACAATCTCTAAATATAATCTCTAAATATAAAAATAAAAAATAACCAAAAAGTTGCAACTATGAGATGTAAATTTACAATGACAAGAAAAGAAGTCATACTGAAATGACACACTGAAAGATATCAATTCACACATAAATTTGGAATAACAAGAAAAAGTCACAATTACAATACATTTGCAAGTACAAGAAATAAAGTCCAAATATAATGATACAAATAAAGACAAAGTTGCAGCTATGAAACATACATTCGCAATGACAAAAAAGTAGTCACTGTGAGATAAATTCGATCAATTAAAATAAATGTTCTCAAGATTGAAATTACAAGAAAAAGTTGCAATAATAACTGTGTAGAGACTTGCTGAAATCGCGTTTGGGCTCATATTCTATCACTTTTCTTATCAGTGTCTGTGCTTTCTTGGCCTTTTGTTGTGATTAACAGGAAAGTGTGTCCAGTTAAATTCAATTAGTGGTTTGTTAGATGGATATAAAAAAGGTTAGTATACCGCAGTAGCGGTCGCGGCAGTCATTGTGTGAAGCCATCCTCGTGTGTAGACCGAAGAGCGTAAAGACCATCGACTCTTCCGTGCGACTCCACTAGGCAGGGACACCGGCAAGGGACATAAGTATCGCTTTTAATTTATCTTCTTTCCTACTACTTTTTTATAACCAATTCTTACTATGTGTTTTCAGATCACTACTATCACTACCACTCGCAAACCATGCATCACACACTGTAGGCAGTGCAGTCCTAACAACCTGCACACTTTTCCTATGTCTGCTAATACATTACTTTATTTTTCTATTGGTCTCTGGAATTTTCAGTCTGCTGTCAACAAAGCTGATTTCATTACTTCCATTACTAGTCATTCAAGGCTACACCTCATGGCTCTGACAGAGACCTGGATCAAACCAGAGGACAATGCTACACCTGCAGCACGTACTTTTCAATAATTTCTCCTTTTCCCACACTCCCCGTTTGGTGGAGGTACTGGTCTGCTCATCTCTAATATTTGGAAATGTACTCCTTTAACATTTTTTAGTATTAACAGTTCATTTGAATCACATTCGGTTACTATTACCTACCCTCTAAAAATCAATTTTGTAGTTGTTTATCAACCTCCAGGACCACTAGGTAACTTTATGGAAGAATTAGAGGTGTTGCTCTCAACCTTTCCTGAGGATGGTACTCCCATAGTTATACTTGGAGATGTCAACATCCACCTAGATAAACATCAGGCTGCTTACTTCCACACTCTACTTGAGACCTTTTTTGGTCTCAAGAGAGTGTTAACTACGGCTACTCACAAATCAGGCAACCAACTGGACCTTATTTACACACAACACTGCTCCACTGATCATGTGCTAGTTTCTCCACTGCACATCTCAGATCACTTCTTCCTCACTCTTAACCTCAACACGATTCATGACACAACACAAACCCCTCCACATGTCACTTTTCGACGTAACTTACGCTCACTCTCACCTTTCCGGCTATCTGCTATGGTTTTATCTTCACTTCCTCCCCTAAACAGTTATCATCTCTTGATGCTAAAAGTGCTACTGATACTTTCTGTTCCTCTCTAATGTCGTGTTTAGATACTTTCTGCCCCTTATCTTAGAGGCCAGCCCGTACCACCCCTTCTGCCCCTTGGCTATCTGACGTTCTCCGCGAACATCGTTCTAAGCTCAGGGCTGCAGAAAGGGTATGGCGCAAATCGCAAAATGCTACTGACCTTAATTTATATTGATCACTCCTCTCTGACTTCTCTGCTAATGTCTCCACTGCTAAAGGTACATACTATCATGACAAAATTAACAATTTGCCCTAACTCTTGCATGCTCTTTAAAACATTTTCCTCCCTCCTTTGTCCTACTCCTCCCCCTCCGTCATCAACTCTAACAGCTGGCGACTTTGCCACATTCTTCATTAATAAAATTACTAAACTCACTGCACAGTTCTGCACACAACAATCTATCAAGCACATTTTACCAGCAAACATACACTCGTTCACATCCTTTTCTCAACTCTCTGGGGCAGAAGTCTTCTTTAAGTCATCCTACTACTTGTCCGCTTGATCCTATTCCATCTCATCTCCTTCAAGCCATATCTCCTGCAGTTGTACCTGCACTCACTCACATCGTTAACACATCCCTTCACACTGGAGTGTTTCCCTCAGCATTTAAACAGGCTCGTATAACCCCACTTCTTAAGAAGCCCACTCTTAACCCAATTATTTTAGGGAACTATAGACCGGTTCCCTTCTAACTTTCATTGTAAAAACACTTGAAAGAGTTGTGTTGAACCAAGTCTCTGCCTTTCTCACACAGAACAACCTCCTGGACAGCAACCAATCTGGCTTCAGAAGTGGACATTTGACCGAAACTGCCTTGCTCTCAGTTGTTGAAGACCTAAGACTTGCAAGAGCGGCTTCCAAGCCTCCATTACTTATCTTGCTGGATCTGTCCGCTGCTTTTGATACAGTTAACCACCATATTCTCCCGTCAACCTTATTTGAGAAAGGGCATCTCAGGAACCGCACTCCTGTGGTTTGATTCTTACCTCTCAGACAGGTCATTTAAGGTATCTTGAAGAGGTGATGTATATAAGTCGCAACATCTAGCTATTGGGGTGCCTCAGGGCTCAGTTCTTGGACCACTTCTCTTCTCTGTCTACATGGCATGACTAGGTTCTGTCATTCAGAAACATGGCTTTTCATATCACTGCTATGCTGATGACACTCAACTCAACCTCTCATTCCATCCTGATGATCTGACGATAGCTACTCGCATCTCAGCATGTCTAACAGACATTTCTTTCTGGATGAAGGACCATCACCTTCAACTCAACCTAGCTAAGACAGAACTGCTTGTAGTTTCAGCAAACCCATCACTTCATCACAATTCCACCTTTCAGTTATGCTCATTAATCATAACTCCTTCAAAAACAGCAAGAAACCTTGGAGTTGTGATTGATGACAATCTAAATTTATCAGATCACATTGCTAAAACTTCCCAGTCTTTATGCAACACAACTCCTTGTTCAAGATCTTGTTCTGTCCAGACTTGACTATTGCAATGCTCTCTTGGCAGGTCTTCCAGCCAATTCCCTCAAACCTCTACAATTAATCCAAAATGCCGCTGCAAGATTAATCTTTAATGAGCTGAAAAGAATGCACGTCACACATCTGTTCATCAATTTGCACTGGCTACCAATAGCTGCTCGCATAAAATTCAAGGCATTAATGTTTACCTTCAAAACCACCTCTGGCTCTGCATCCCTTTACCTAAATTCAGTACTTCAGACCTATGTGCCCTCTAGAAGCTTGCATTTTGCAAGTGAACGTCGCTTTATTGTGCCATCTCAAAGAGGAAAGTTAATTTATTTCAGTAATTCAACTCAAATTGTGAAACTTGTGCATTAAATAAATCCAATGCACACAGACTGAAGTAGTTTAAGTCTTTGGTTCTTTTAATTGTGATGATTTTGGCTCACATTTAACAAAAACCCACCAATTCACTATCTCAACAAATTAGAATATGGTGACATGCCAATCAGCTAATCAACTCAAAACACATGCAAAGATTTTCTGAGCCTTCAAATGGGTCTCTCAGTTTGGTTCACTAGGCTGCACAATCATGGGGAAGACTGCTGATCTGACAGTTGTCCAGAAGACAATCATTGAACCTTCACAAGGAGGGGAAGCCACAAACATTCATTGCCAAAGAAGCTGGCTGTTCACAGAGTGCTGTATCCAAGCATGTTAACAGAAAGTTGAGTGAAAGGAAAAAGTGTGGAAAACAAAGATGCACAACAAACCGAGAGATAGAGCCCTGCAAGCCCGTCGGAACCCGACAGGGCCCGACACGCTGAGTCCATTCGGGCCGGGTTCGGGACGTTTTTGTTTTTACAGATCGGGCTCAGGTCGGACTCGGGCTCATTTAGCTTCTCTCCTTTTATTGTGCCCAAATACGCACAGACCACACATATACTGTATGAAATATTGTTATAATAATTATATTATAAATATTATACATCACCTATTCAATATAGGCAAGTACGCAACGCATATGCGCATGCATTAGCACACAGGTGAGAGTTGACCATGCAGAGTATCAGGGAGAAGTTGGAGCGTGGGGAGTTACTAAAAGTTCCCAATGCTTCGGGAAAAGCTGCATTTTGGAAGAGTTTTATCTGTATTGATATTTGTGGGCATGATTGTCTGTGGTGGTAGTTATGTTTGAGGCCTAATAAAAGTTTACCTCTTAATTACATGTGTTAGTGTTTGTGTATATCAGAGACAGCGCGCGTCAGAGAACTTAAAGTGATATTGATGTTGGTCTTGGGTCGGCATGAATGTGTTCGGGGGAAATTTTATATTAATTCTATATTAACATTAATAAACTAGTGTTTTCTAAGTCAGGGTGAATGTTCGCAAGGATGAAGTTGCAGATCCCGACTTGCCATCTCCTCATTAGACGCGTCTTTAAGAAATGCATCTGTACGGATTATGATTATAATGAAAGAGTTTTTGTTTTCTATATGTTTTATTTCGTTAAGTACTAATTTAAAGCTTTCTATAGATATATTTATCATGTCTAAATTGATCAGGCTATGATCAGCTGGCCGCTGGTCGTTAGCTACTTTAAAAAACAAAGACTTACATTTAACGAATAAAAAAATGCTCCAAATGTTTTTCTAAATTACCTTAATAAAATAATGAAACAAAATACAATCACTTTGCCATTTCATACTAAACTGAAGTATTCTAATTGCTGAAACAGTATAGTATAAGCTGATTTGGGAGAAGTAAAAAAATAAAATACAGGCACAGGTCGGACTCAGGCTGGTAATTCTGATAAGCTGTCGGACACCAGGCCGGCTAGGGCCTGAGCGTCTCGGGCCAGGGCTGGGCTAGGGCCTATATTTTTTAGGCCCGTGCAGGCTCTACCCGAGAGAACCGCCGCCTTATGAGGATTGTCAAGCAAAATGGATTCAAGAATTTGGTGTAACTTCACAAAGAATGGACTGAGGCTGGGGTCAAGGCATCAAGATCACCACACACAGACGTGTCAAGAATTTGGCTACAGTTGTCGTCAGAGAGGCCTTACCTGGCTAAGTGAAGAAGAACTGGACTGTTGCCCAGTGGTCCAAAGTCCTCTCCTCTTAGGATGAAGCAAGTTTTGCATTTCATTTGGAAACCAAGGCCCTAGAGTGTGAGGAAGTTTACGTTTCCACAGTCTGTGATGATTTGGGTGCAATGTGTTATATGCTGGGTGTTGGTCCATTGTGTTTTTTTTGAAACCAACGTCACTGCACCCATTTACCAAGACATTTTGGAGCACTTCATGCTTCCTACTGCTGACAAGCATTTTAAAGATGCTGATTTCCTTTTCCAGCAGGATTTGGCACCCCCCACACTGCCAAAAGCACCAAATTGGTTAAATGAACCATGGTGTTGGTGTGCTTGACTGTCCAGCAAACTCACCAACCTGAAACCCATAGAGAATCTATGGGTATTGTCAAGAGGAAAATGAGAAACAAGAGACCAAAAAATTCAGATGAGCTGAAGGCCACAGTCAAAGAAACCTGGGCTTCCATACCACCTCAGCAGTGCCACAAAGTGAATCACCTCCATGCCACGCTGAATTGAGGCAGTATAAAAGCAAAAGGAGCCCCTACCAAGTATTGATACATATACAGTCAATTAAACATACTTTCAGAAGGCCAACAATTCACAAAAAAATTTTTTTTTATTGGTCTTATGAAGTATTCTAATTTGTTGAGATAGTGAATTGGTGGGTTTTTTGTTAAATGTGAGCCAAAATCATTACAATTAAATAGAACCAAAGACTTAAACTACTTTAGTCTGTGTGCATTGAATTTATTTAATACAGGAGTTTCACAATTTGAGTTGAATTACTGAATAAATGAACTTTTCCACAACATTCAAATTTATTTGAGACGCGGCTGTATATATAAAAATACCTTGCTACGTGTAATTGCATTAGGCTAAGCGAGACTTGTCATTGCACTTGCATGTCATTGCACTTTTGTGGTTTTGATTGCACATTCACAGAACAACAGTCACAATTACAAGAAATTCACAATTACTTGAAATAATTCTAGTCTATAAGTTTAGACTAATAATTTAGTCTAAATATGCTAAAAAAAAAATACAAAGTTTGAACTGTGAAATATAAATTCTCAATGACAAGAAAATAAGTCACTGTGAAATATAATGTAATTCTGTGTGTCACACAAATTCACCATTACAAAGAAAAAGTTGTAAAAAGTACAAGAATTAAAGTCTACATTTAATTATAATTTTTTTTAATGAAAATTACATAACACATTATGTGAATTAAATGAAAAAATATCAAATATAAGAAATAAAGTCACAATTATATTATATGAAGTTGCATCTATGAGGAATAAAGTTGCAATTGTGAGACCCTAAAGATTAAATTATGTAAAATAAGGTTATGATTTTGAGAAAGTTCTGAAATATGGCACATTGTGAGATATAAAGTCTTTGGGCTTCCATACACAAGTGAGAGAGTGACGATGGCCAAGAATAGAATTGATTAAAATTACAAATTCATAAAGGTCTATTGAAAAGCAAAATATTTTCTATGTACAATGAATACATGTGGCTTTACACAGCATATTCATGAATTTCAGTTGCAACCTTTGTTCTCAAAAGAGATGAGAAAATATCAAAACCCTCTGAACTTCAGAGTTCCCAGCATCGCCTGGAGCTGAGGATTTGCTGCGTTCCAGAAGTTTAATGGCCTCGTAGTAAGAGTCAAAACAAACATGGCATGACAGAGCTGATATACTTAAAGCCGTGTGCCGAACAGCCTTTGGCAGCTCAGGAGCCTTAATTAAATGGAGATTGAAGAATGAGAAGCTTCGCAAAAAGGATTGAGCTTCCATGGCAACAAAGTTGGGAAGGTTTAATTTATGCGTGAGGATTTTCTGTCTCTCTTTCCCCACATATTAAGTCTCAAAAAAGCATCAGTGAACAGTGATGACAATACTTCTATTGGAAGGCCTTGTCACCAAGGGCTACTCATTGGTCTGAAGATACAGCTCATCAGGCACTGTGGATTTGGTTATTGGTATGGCCTAAATATAGCACCAGGGCCGCTAACAGATGAGAGCAGACAAGTTTTCCCTGGAGAAAATAAATATTTACAGAGGCATTCAAGCAGTGGACATCTAGAAGACATGCATAGAGTGGAGAAAAATAAATTGGTGTTTGAATTTCATTTAAGAGCAATATTTTTGAGAGATTTTCAAATCCAACATAATGCCAATCATTGATTAAATGGCCAAACGAATGAATCTCAAACAGTGCTGCTCACACTTGCTGGAAATATGTTATTGAGTCAACAAATAAAATCAGTACTGAACGTCTGAGACCTCTAGAGAAAATGCTTTTATTTCTATTTTTAAATTGTTTTCTATTTTTTTATAACATTCCAATTATATTATTTGATTGATCAGCAATTTTAATAAACGATTTTAATAAAAAAGTTGCAATATGTATATAGATTTTTTTTTATTATACTTTAATTTGATGGTCCACTTTAGACATTCAGTTGACTGTAAGGAACTTTGCAACTAACTCTCATTAGAGTATTTGTAGACTGCTAGATTGCAGTTAGTAGAATAAGTTGACATGTAGTTACATAGTTATTTATAGTCAACCAAATGTCTAAAGAAGACCATAAAAATAAAGTGTATATTTTTTCATACAACAGTTTATTCTGGTTCTCGAATCTGTTCCTGTGTGTTCTGTTCCTGGTTCTCGAATCTGTTCTGTTCCTGTTCTGTGGCTCAGTGGTAGAGCATTGCGTCGGCAGCGCAAAAGGTTGTGGGTTCGATTCCCAGGGAACACACATACTAATGAAAATGTATAACCTGAATGCAATCATAAGTCGCTTTGGATAAAAGCATCTGCTAAGTGCATAAATGTAAATCTGATTGGCTGAGAGCCTTTTCCCATTTCTCTCTTTTTGAGGCCCACTGGATCTCTGAAATTCTGGACCTCATTCAAATATGATTTTGAAACATTATTGACCTGTTGATCGTGAATGGATTTGTAGATTGCAATGCACATGTAGCAATCGTTCAGTCTTGAAATGCAGCATCACTTGTGAAAGACTATGTTTAGTTTAACATTTATGTAAGGGTCCCCAAGAGTGGCCCCGTAGCAAAGGTATGCTGGAGGTCTCTATCTCTGACTCATATTGACTAACCATGGGAACTGGTCCTGTTTGGGTTAAGTGAGATTGGAGGGGGGATTCTGATGTAATGCATTTGACATATTTTATTGGCATCCCTCATATAGAGGAATAAACATGGTATTATTTACATTACACCGTGTACTGTTAACCAGTACTTTCTAGAAGGGCCGTCTAAACATATTCTGTGAATGAACCTCACACCATACGATTTTGAAGCAGCCCAGTGCACAAGTAGGTTGCCATGGTGAGATGTGGAAAGGTTCTCCCCATGGAGACTGACACTGAAATTCGAATCGGGCAAAAATCTGTTCTGTTGCTGTTTGAAAGATGTTGAGTCTGGGGGACTAATTCATTTACAACAATGCTTTGTCTTGTGAAGAAGAGAACATCTACTTTAGCCTGCAGCAGGATTAATAGAAAAACTAAAAGCTTAGAGTGACTATCCATGTATAATGCAACATAAGTCAACAACTCTGCTGAAATCTAAAGGCGAAAGGAGAAATCAAAATGTAAGTGTGTGTGGCTTTTAGTCTATTAAATTCTATATGCTATCTATATGCTATTCCTAAATACTGACAAAATGATCTTTTTGTAGATATTCACTACCATTCAAAATGTGGGGGGTTCATTAGAACCCCGAATTAATTAATTATTTTAGAAAAAATGTATGCTTTTATTTAGAAAATTCATCAAAAGTGACAGTAAAGGCATAATGTTACAAATCATTTCTGTTGAAAACAAATACTGTTCTTTGAAACTTTCTATTAATCAAAAATGCATCTAACATGTATCACTGTTTCCACAAGAATATTGAGTAGCACAACTGTTTTCAACATTGATTATAATAATGTTTCTTCAGTAGCAAATCAGCATATTAGAATGATTTCTGAAGGATCATGTGACATGTGACACAATAACTGGAGTGAATTTTGGAGCAGAGGTTTACCTCCACTCTATCAAAAAAGTTATGGGACTCTATTAAAGCGATGACAAATATGAACACTAGACATAAGCATCTCTTTACTCATAATGATTTAGAGAAGGCAAATGAATTAAATGAGTTCTATCGCTGATGTGATACACAGGATGATACTCAGCAATGTATGCACTTTCCGGAGACTTTTGTAAGCGATAATACTTCTTTCAGAGTGATAATTGACCCTCGGAAGGTCTTTTTAACTTTTTTATCAAATTAATACTAGAAAGTCCACAGGGCCTGATGGCATTTCAGCTGCTCTTCTAAAATCATGTGCTTACAATTGTATGGTGCCCTGTTTTTCAATGATCTGTGGTTGTTTTATAAGAATGAATGTCTTTCCGTTTAAAACCGCAGGCCTGTGACTAGAAATAACAAGTAGGCTTGTAAATCATGGTTGATGGTGTATTGCTGCTAGTAATGATGTTGTAGTTGGTTTCTTCATGTGATCTTGTATGTATGTGAACATGACCATCTTCAATTGAGTTATATATTGGAGCCTATTAAAGTAAATCAGGAAAAGTCTGAGAACATGACTCCCTCAAATATCCTGTGGTTTTTAATCATCAAATGTGTAAAACTGGAAGACGGACGAGCAGCCAGTTTCATATTGCTGCTTTTAACTCTAATGACTCAGTTCTATTCTAAATGATGACAGACTGAAGGTGCATAATCTGTGTGACCTTAGAGACATGTCGTGTCTGTGCACCCAGGGTCCCTGTTATTACATTACTGTCTGCTTAAAGTCACAGAGAGAGAGATGAACATGGCCACTTGAGGCCAGCAGTGCAGCCTGACAGGGAGTGAAGATCAACAGCATTGGGGAAGGACTCCTGTTGTTTGGGATCAAACTGACAGAGACATCAAATAACCCTGATTTCCGGGAACAAGCATTTCATACATAGGGCGAAGTGTGACTCAACAGTTAAAATGTCACTGGGAGGTGAACAAGAGACCTTTACAGCACATTTTGGTTCTAATAAAAAGCTACTAAAATTAGGCCATCAATTTAACTGTTGGAAGACAGGTGCACATTTGGAGGCAGTTGGAGTCTATCAACTCCTTCCTTCATGAGGCCGAAGAGACCGGTTGGTTTTTATTTGTTTAGCGCTACTCTCATCTCATTCCTGGCTTTGGCTCATGACATTAATATGCCAGCTATAAAAAAAATTATCTAAAAAGACACCGTTTGGCACAGCAACAAGCGTCACTGGCTTCAGGATACAAATGACACACATATTAATGATTTTAAAGACAAAACGAATGTGTCTTACAAAATGTTTCTCTGTAAAACATCCACCGTCATGACAGATGCAAATTAAGGAATTCAATGCAAATTCCATGTGGAAGAACGTGATCCTGGAGCACTCGATCGACCAGGTTCTGAGCGTAACATCTGGAGATGTTGCTGATGGCTGCAGGTAATTCCTGCATCATGAATGCTGTAGATGAGGAGAGCTCTTCAAAATCAGTGAATGTTGTAATGTGTTCGTTTTCTGGCAATATAACAACAGATAGAGAGATATTGATAACTGAGGTAAGTTAAGCAGAATTTTCACTGAATTTTCAAAAAGGTCTACACAGCATGTTTATTTAGATTGAGTGGAAATCACTGCAGAACGGATGCACACTGGGGACCTAAAAACCCAGAGCAAGCCACCCACCGCTGCCCTGTCCACCCACAGCCTGACCGCAAGGTTACATCAAGGTGTCAGCGATGTATCCCAATCAGGCTTCCTTTGCAGTTCAGTTACACTTTACAATTAGTTATATATGTTAAATGTTAATTAATGCAATAATCAAACTGCTTTAGTACGAGACTTAGCTTTTAAAAAATATGTATGATACAGAAGTTTTGGACATGTTAATATCAATTCTTTTGAGTTCACAGGAAAAAGACCTACAAGTTTCAAATTATATCATGGTGGTTAGAATATGCCCTAGTAAAAATGTAATATATTTAAAAATAAATGTATTTCCTATTAAGTATAGTTCAAATGAATTAACATATTTACTGACATATCGCTCAAATTTACTGATGTTTAACTTTATTTGGAGTACTACTTGTGCACAATGCACAAAATTCTTATTATTAAAAATGTATTTTAATGTCCCTTCTGATGAGGAATATATGGTCTTCGAATAATATTAGTCTTTAAATGCAAGATATTTAAAGTCAATCAAAGCATTTTAGACAAACAAAACAATTACTGTGTTCACAATAATTGTGCAAATTAATTATCAGATTGTCAGACTTTGTCTTCCTCTGCCTGTGTTTCCTTACCCTTATGTGCCCATATTTGGTCCGTCCTGTTCCCCATCATTAGTTAATTAGTCTCTGTCTGTGTCTTGATTATGTCCCAGGTGTTTCCAGTCATGTCTCCCTATATATAGTCTGTTCTGCCCCATGTCTCCTGTGGATTATTGTTAATGTCAACTGTGTTTATGTCTCCATGCTGTTTGGATGTTCTTCCCCGTGTTCCTGTGTCTCCTCCGTTTGTTATTCATTAAATACCCCGTTTGTTACAATCCTCGTCTCCTCGTTCCTGGATCCCCGTGAGTGTACCGTGACAGAATAATCCACCCGAAACAAGATGGAGTTCACCGGCGTCTGCAGCTCACCGAGCCCGGCGTTTGCGGGAAGTCTGCCGCTGTCCGCGGCTAGCACGAGCCCGTCACCGTTCGCGGCAAACGGGAAGCCCCGCTGGTGTCTCTGCTGGCTCCGCCCAGCTCATCTCTTCGCCGCTGGTCCTGCCCAGCCCGTCTTCGTCTCCACTGGTTCCGGCCAGTTCCGCGCTACCCGGAGCTCCCCAGGTACCCCTGGGTTTGTTAGTAGTTTTTGAGGGGATGGTTTGGAGCCCAGACCCAGAGCCTGCTCCTCACCAGCGCTCTCTAGCACCTGCTCCTCGCCAGCGCCCTCCGGTGCCTGCTCCTCGCCAGCGCCCTCCGGTGCCTGCTCCTCGCCAGCGCCCTCCGGTGCCTGCTCCTCGCCAGCGCCCTCCGGTGCCGTCTCCTCGCAAGTGCTCTCAAGTTCCTCCGCTGGTCCTGCCCAGCTCATCTTCGTCGCCGCTGGTTCCGTCCAGCTCTCCAGAGCACCCACGAGAGTCAGAGCCGCCCGAGCGCCTACGAGAGTCAGAGCCGCCCGAGCGCCTACGAGAGTCAGAACCGCCCGAGCGCCCACGAGAGTCAGCGCTTCCAGAGCGCCCCCGAGGCTCGCCTGCTGCGCTTCCCGAGCGCCCTAGAGACTCAGCACTACCCGAGTGCCCACGAGAGTCAGCGCTTCCAGAGCGCCCCCAAGAGTTGGTCCTGTCCAGCTCACCTTTGCATTCGCTGGTCCCGTCCAGCTCACCTTTGCCTCCGCTGGTCCCGTCCGGCTCGCCTTCAGCGCTTCCAGAGCGCCCCCAAGAGTTGTTCCTGTGCAGCTCACCCTGGCCTCCGCTGGTCCCGTCCAGCTCACCGTGGCCCACGCTGGTCCCGTCCAGCACACCCTGGCCTCCGCTGGTCCCGTCCAGCTCACCTAGGCCCACGCTGGTCCCGTCCAGCCCACCTTTACCTCCGCTGGTCCCGTCCAGCTCCCCTTGGCCTCCGCTGGTCCTGTCCAGCTCACCTTGGCCTCTGCTGGTCCCGTCCAGCGCCCCTTCTGCGCTTTCCGAGCGCCCCCGAGACTCCGTGCGACCCGAATGCCCGCGAGAGTCAGCGCTACCCGAGCGCCCACGAAAGTCTGCGCTACCAGAGCGCCCACGAGAGTTTGCGCTGCCAGAGCGCCCCCGAGACGCTGCACTTCCCGAGCACCCCCGAGACGCTGCTCTTCCCGAGCATCCTCCAGTGCCGGCTCCACGCCAGCGTCCTCCAGCGCCTGCTCTGCCCAGCTCTCCAGAGCCCCTGCTGGTCCCGTCCAGCTCTCCAGAGCCCCTGCTGGTTCCGTCCGGCTCTCCAGAGCCCCTGCTGGTTCCGTCCGGCTCTCCAGAGCCCCTGCTGGTTCCGTCCGGCTCCCCAGAGCCCCTGCTGGTCCCGTCCAGCTCACCTTTCCCTCCGCTGGCCCTGTCCAGCTCGCCTTCCACGGCTCCTGAGCGCCCCCTTGAGATGGGGAGCTTCCCCAAGAAAATTTGGGGGGGGGGCCACCCGCCATGGAGGCATCCCAAGCTCCCTGCTCTGCCATGGAGGCATCCCAAGCTCCCTGCTCCGCCATGGAGGTCACCCGAGCTACATGATCCACCATGGCCGCCTGAGTCCCCGGATCCGCCATGGCCGCCTGAATCCCCGGATCCGCCATGGCCGCCTGAATCCCCGGATCCGCCATGGCCGCCGGAGTCCCCGGACCCGCCATGGCCGCCTGAGTCCCCGGACCCGCCATGGCCGCCTGAGTCCCCGGATCCGCCATGGCCGCCGGAGTCCCCGGATCCGCCATGGCCGCCTGAGTCCCCGGATCCGCCATGGCCGCCTGAGTCCCCGGACCCGCCGTGGCCGCCTGAGTCCCAGGATCCGCCGTGGCCGCCTGAGTCCCGGAATGGACACCGCTCTGGAGGTCACCTGCCCGGTCTCCAAGTCCCTTGAGACCTCCAGAGCGCCCACCCCCCCTCCCCTTTCGATGCTATACGGCGCGGGACGCGCCTATTGGAGGGGGGGTAATGTCAGACTTTGTCTTCCTCTGCCTGTGTTTCCTTACCCTTATGTGCCCATATTTGGTCCGTCCTGTTCCCCATCATTAGTTAATTAGTCTCCGTCTGTGTCTTGATTATGTCCCAGGTGTTTCCAGTCATGTCTCCCTATATATAGTCTGTTCTGCCCCATGTCTCCTGTGGATTATTGTTAATGTCAACTGTGATTATGTCTCCATGCTGTTTGGATGTTCTTCCCCGTGTTCCTGTGTCTCCTCCGTTTGTTATTCATTAAATACCCCGTTTGTTACAATCCTCGTCTCCTCGTTCCTGGATCCCCGTGAGTGTACCGTGACACAGATATACAAACCATCTCTTTTATTTGACTTCTTTTATGGAAGTTGCATTAAAAACAGTGTTATTTTAGCATATTTATATATATTATTGTCGTATTTATAGCTTTTAATTTTATATTTTAAGTTTTTGTTGAGGTTTTGGTACTTTTGTGTATTTTGTTATTTTTATTGAATGAATGAATGAATGAATGAATGATGACATTTTATATAGAGCGCTTTATTGTGTATTGTTGTACACCCAAAGCACTTTACAATCATGTGGTGGGGGGGGTCTCTCCTCAATCACCACCAGTGTGCAGCATCCACTGGATGATGCAACAGCTGCCACAGGACAACGACGCCAGTGCGCTCACCACACACCAGCTACAGGTGGAGAGGAGAGAGACTCATAGAGCCAATCAAGTGGATGGGGATTATTAGGGGGCCATGATTGACAAGGGCCAGTGGAGATAATTTGTCCAGGACACCGGGGTTACACCCTACTCTTTACGAGAAGTGCCATGGGATTTTTAATGACCACAGAGAGTCGGGACCTCGGTTTAACGTCTCATTAGAAAGACGCTTTATTAGTTAGTTTTTAAATATTTCTATACAAATTTATTTTTATTTCAGTTTTAGTGATTTTGGTACTCCCACTTCAACTTATTTCATTAATTGCCAAAGCAATATTTTTTTTTTTCATTTAATAGTTATATTCTATTTTAGCTTTATTTTAAATATCTGGAATGATTTTTAATAGTTTTATTTAACAACAACCCCACTTATTACAAATCGACTTTAATGTGTTTTGCTATAAATAGCATGATGCTTCTGACAAAGATTCAAAATATAAATATTATATTATTATATCTATTATATCTAATGCATTAATAGATATTTACATTTACAACCTTACTGTAAAGTGTTACTTGCTACCAAATCTCATTATAAAACACATTATAAACATACAGGTGCATCTCAATAAATTAAAATGTTGTGGAAAAGTTCATTTATTTCAGTAATTCAACTCAAATTGTAAAACTCGTGTATTAAATAAATTCAATGCACACATACTGAAGTAGTTTAAGTCTTTGGTTCTTTTAATTGTGATGATTTTGGCTCGCATACAAAAACCCACCAATTCACTATCTTAACAAATTAGAATACTTCATAAGATTCCGTAACATGTTTCATCAGGAAGTGTATAGATGATGTAGTTCCGACCAAAACAATCCGCATCTACCCCAACCAAAAACCGTGGATTAACAGCGATGTTCGATCAGCCTTGTCAGCGCGGACATCTGCCTTTAAATCCGGAAACACTGACGATCGGAAAGAAGCCAACTACGATCTCAGGAGAACCATCAAAGCAGCCAAATGACAATATAAAAAACAAAGTTGAAGAACATTTCAACAACAATAATCCAAGAAGCATGTGGCAGGGCATCAACAACATCACAGGCTTCAAAGGGAATAAACCAGCTACTGTGAACATTGCCGCCTCTCTACCGGACGAGCTCAACGCCTTTATGCTCGGTTCGAGGCGGATAACACCGCCCATACAGAGAACACTTCCGCGGCTGCTGTAGAAGAGGTGAGTCCACTCTCCCTTTCTGTCGCGGATGTAACCCGATCCTTCAAACGGGTGAACATCTGTAAAGCTGTGGGGCCGGATGGCATACCAGGCCGTGTGCTCAAAGCATGCGCTTTCCAGCTAGCCGGGGTTTTTACAGACATTTTCAATCTGTCCCTCTCTCTGTCTGTAGTTCCCGCATGCTTCAAAAAATCCACCATTGTGCCCATACCTAAGAAAAATAAAATCACATGCTTGAATGACTGGAGGCCCGTTGCTCTGACCACCATCTTCAGCAAGTGTTTTGAGAAGCTCGTCAGAGAACACATCTGCTCTGTGCTTCCTGCTTCACTGGACCCACTACAATTTGCATACAGCAGTAACCGTTCCACAGACGATGCTATTGCCTTCACCCTGCACACTGCTCTCTCCCACCTGCAAAATAAGAACACCTATGTGAGGATGCTGTTCGTGGATTATAGTTCAGCATTTAACACCATAGTGCCTGCCACACTGGTGGCGAAGCTCCAGACTCTGGGACTGAACAGATCTCTGTGCAGCTGGATCCTGGACTTCCTGACAGGCAGAAGTCAGGTGGTCAGAATGGGCAACAACACCTCATCTCCCCCGACCCTCAACACTGGTGCACCGCAGGGCTGCGTCCTCAGCCCACTCCTGTACTCCCTGTACACACACGACTGTACAGCAACACACAGCTCCAACGTCATCGTCAAATTTGCTGATGACACAACGGTGATGGGCCTGATCACCGACAACGATGAGACGGCCTACAGAGAGGAGGTGAGTACCCTGACTAAATGGTGTCAGGAGAACCACCTCTCACTCAACATCGACAAGACCAAGGAGCTGGTGGTGGATTACAGGAGACAGAGCAGAGAACACACACCCATCACCATCGACAAGACACCTGTGGAGCGGGTAAACAGCTTTAAGTTCCTCGGCGTTCACATCACCGAGGATCTCACATGGTCTGCTCACACAGATGCAGTGCTGAAGAAGGCACATCAGCGTCTCTTCTTCCTGAGACGGCTGAGGAAGTTGGAACGAGCCCCAGCATCCTCAGATCCTTCTACACCTGCACTGTGGAGAGCATCCTGACCAGCTGCAATCACCGCCTGGTTTGGAAACAGCACCGCTGGCAACCGCAGGCTCTGCAAAGGTTCGTGCGAACTGCCCGCCACATTGTTGGAGGTGAGCTTCCCTCCCTCCAGGACATCTACACCAGGCGGTGTACAAGAAAAGCCCGGAGGATTATCAAAGACTCCAGCCACCCGTCCCACAGTCTGCTCTCTCTGTTGCCCTCAGGAGAGCGTCTCCGCAGCATCCGATCCCGCACTAGCCGACTGAGGGACAGCTTTTTCCCTCAGGCTATCAGGCTAATGAACAGTCAGAAATAAACCACCCTACAACACACTCCCACCCACACAACATGCCATGCACTGCACTTTAACACAGTTCTAACGGACTACACGCACACACTGCACTAACACATCTGCTATCACTGGACACCATACAAAAGCACATCCACGATATTGCATATGCATAATCTGTTGCACCTTGCACAACTATCTGCTGCTCAACCAATCTGCTGTAAATTTATAATCTGCTGCACCTTCACATTATTACTATGTATAGATTACATAATGTATAGATAGTGTACATAATGTAGATGTGTACATATGGTGTATAATGTGTAGTTGATAACGAAGTATGTCTTTATAGTACACTATGTGTACTGAGTATACGTATGTGTATTTTGCCATGTGTCTTCTGTACAGTCTGTAAAATATGTACTGTCCATATGTAAATTGTTGTGTTTTGTTTTGTTTTGTTTTTTGCACTGTCTGGAGCACGCTCGTAAGAATTTCACTCACCAAGGCACTTGTGCTGTGGTGATGTGACAATAAAAGTGATTTGATTTGATTTGATTTGATTTGAGACCAATAAAAAAAAAAAATTTTTAGTGAATTATTGGCCTTCTGGAAAGTATGTTCATTTACTGTATATGCACTCAATACTTGGTAGGGGCTCCTTTTGCTTTAATTACTGCCTCAATTCGGCGTGGCATGGAGGTGATCATTTGTGGCACTGCTGAGGTGGTATGGAAGCCCAGGTTTCTTTGACAGTGGCCTTCAGCTCATCTGCATTTGTTGGTCTCTTGTTTCTCATTTTCCTCTTGACAATACCCCACAGATTCTCTATGGGGTTCAGGTCTGGTGAGTTTGCTGGCCAGTCAAGCACACCAACACCATGGTCCTTTAACCAACTTTTGGTGCTTTTGGCAGTGCGGGCAGGTGCCAAATCCTGCTGGAAAATGAAATCAGCATCTTTAAAAAGCTGGTCAGCAGAAGGAAGCATGAAGTGCTCCAACATTTCTTGGTAAACGGGTGCAGTGACGTTGGTTTTCAAAAACACAAATGGACCAACACCAGCAGATGACATTGCACCCCAAATCATCACAGACTGTGGAAACTTAAACACTGGACTTCAAGCAACTTGGGCTATGAGCTTCTCCACCCTTCCAGGACCTTGGTTTCCAAATGAAATACAAAACTTGTTCTCATCTGAAAAGAGGACTTTGGACCACTGGGCAACAGTCCAGTTCTTCTTCACTTAGCCCAGGTAAGACGTCTCTGACGACAACTGTAGCCAAATTCCTTGACATGTCTGTGTGTGGTGCTCTTGATGCCTTGACCCCAGCCTCATTCAAGAATTCACCCAAATTCTTGAATCGATTTTTCTTGACAATCCTCATAAGGCTGCGGTTCTCTCGGTTGGTTGTGCAACTTTTTCTTCCATACTATTTCCTTCCACTCAACTTTCTGTTAACATGCTTGGATACAGCACTCTGTGAACAGCCAGCTTCTTTGGCAATGAATGTTTTTGGCTTACCCTCCTTGTGAAGGGTGTCAATGATTGTCTTCTGGACAACTGTCAGATCAGCAGTCTTCCCCATGATTGTGTAGCCTAGTGAACCAAATTGAGAGACCATTTTGAAGGCTCAGGAAACCTTTGCTGGTGTTTTAAGTTGATTAGCTGATTGGCATGTCACCATAATCTAATTTGTTGAGTGAATTGGTGGGTTTTTGTTAAATGTGCCAAAAATCATCACAATTAAAAGAACCAACGACATAAACTACTTCAGTCTGTGTGCATTTAATTTATTTAATACACGAGTTTCACAATTTGAGTTGAATTACTGAAATAAATGAACTTTTCCACGACATTCTAATTTATTGAGATGCACCTGTATTACATTTTCAGAGAGTTAGACTTTAAAAACTGTGAGTTCACTTATAATGGTGTTGTTAAAATAAAAAAAACCTTATTCTTGTGCGGAGCCCAAGTCAAGTTATGCATGATTGCTCTAATGATGCTACTTGGGCTCTGGTTACTATGGAGACAGCCGTAAGCTGTTTCTAATTTAATAAATACTGTTAAGATTGACCATAAAATTGCCCACACTAAGGGACAACCTCATCCTGTTGCCATGGATACCTCCTACCGACCATTAAGTCCAGGTTCAGCACCAGAAAGATGTTAAAATAAATACATCTATGAATTTACATTAAAATAAAGGATACAAAAAAAGGAGTTTTGAATTTATATGAAATGTCTACACATCACCATCATATAAGCTTGTAACCAAGACATCAGTGTTAAGTAATTACACAAATCCTTGTCTGCCTCCATGAGACTCAATTCAGTTCCACAATGACGTCTGTGAAAAATAAATAAATTGCTGTTCTTTTTTTAGACACAGGTAGAAGAATGCGTCTAAATGTTGCTTTTAGTCACAACGGAAATCAATGGCCGGCAGTGTATGAGCTTATTGATTAGATCTGCATGCTTGCTTAAGGAGACATTTCAGTAGAGCTGTTGCAAAGGGAGCGAAGCTTTCTACTGATACTTGGCTCCTTCCAGCGCCCTGTCATCTATTCAGGCCTGTCATCCTAAACTAATGGCTCTGGCTGATCAGAGGCATTTTGGTGAAGCTTGATGGATCCGTCAAAACTCATTCACTCTCAAATTAGGTTGTTTTTCTTAGGCTATAGGAGTCCAGATGCTGGTCTGATGAAGAGATGCCTGTGTTACAGCAGAAAGTGAAGCAAAAAAACTAAGAAAGAACTGGAAGAACTAGGACTGGGAACTAATTACTTTTATACACACATAGCTTTTCTGTTGGTTGTTTTTTAAAGGATTCTGTGTATTTCTCATCTCATCTAGTCAGGCTGGGAGACTAGCAAAAACCAGCATAAAACAGCTCAAATCTAGCAAACCAGCTTAGACTGATTTACATTTTTCTTTCAGGAGGGATGTTCGTGGAAATGCATGCAACAATATTATCTCTTGACTAGAGGAGTAGAATAAACCACAATATTCATGTAAATATATTTGTAGTAGCAGTTTGAAAATAACGCATATTTTCTAGTAATAAGTTTTGTATCGTATCAAAACGCTATGATGCTTCCCTTTATCTTTATAATAAACTTTACTACTCCGCAATAAAGCAAAGCAAAAGTCTGACATGAAGTCAAGAGGTTTAGCTGGTTAATATGGTCTCTATTTCAGCTGTCAACTTGATGCACATCTCATCTCTGTATTGCTAGGCACTTCTCTCCAACTCTACAGGCTGCTTGTCACGATTCCTGTCCACGATTTTCCATCTGCTCGCCAACATATTTTGCCTTCCAGTTACATTGACTCTCACACTACACAAACTGTTGCATATCACCGGACTACATTTCCCATCAATCTTTGCACTGATTACACACACAGCTGCAACCAAGCAAACACACCTTATACGCCATGGACTTCCTCTTTCTAAATGCCGAGTATTGTTTAGCATTTATCGCTCTCCTAGTGATAGCTACTTTACGGAGCCATTTCCCGGTCCTAGTTTCTAGTTCTAGTCTAAGTCTAGTCACGATGTGCTGCCTTCTCATCTGTTTCCTGATCTTCTGCCTGTCTTGGGTTTCTCTCTCGTCTTGTCTTGTCTTTTGGACTCTGTTTGTACCTCGCCTAGATTATCGTCTGACTGTTGGATTAGCCGTTGCCTTGCCCTGTTGGATATTGTTCGCCGGAGCTGATCACGTCTGTCCTTGATTACTCTTTTGTTTTACCTGTGCCATACTTTTGCTGGTGTTTTTGACCCTGCAAGTGATCGTCTCATTCGTACGTCTCTCGCTCATTCGCACGTTACACTGATGTGCTGCTTTGCTGGCTAGCTCATCTATGTTTTTTTTTTCTTTTTGTGTAATTTAGAGGGAAAATGTATGCCTTTTTATAATTTGATTCTCTTGTCAAATTAATTTTAAAAATAGATAAATGTGTTGCTATAGGTGCTTTTTGAAGGAAACAAAGTTGGTAGGGTAGTTTGAAAAGTTGCTAAATCAAGCAACAAAATTGCTAAGTTGGCAACAATGCTCCCACTGCTGAGAAACCCAGAAATGTGAAAAAGGTCCATCGACTACTAACAAGAGTCCTGCGTAAATGAAATGGAATGAGGAATGAGATGAGGATGAACGAGAGTGCTAAAGGATAAATATCTCATATTACAGAACTCCTTGCATGGTCCCCTAAACTGCACTCACTCGCATTCAGAAGTCCGATTCAGTAATCAAATTATTGTCAAGACAGTACATGTAAATGTATCAGTTAATAGAAAACGATTCGCCATTACAAGTCCCTAAAAAAAGCCCCTAAAAATATATATTTTTATATTTTTCTACCAAATATTTAGTTCAGTGCTGCTGCTCTCATTCGTTGTACAGTTTCATTCTGATTCTGATTATTGTAAACTTATCTGTTTAAGTTTAATGATAATTAAGTCTTAAATAGTTTTAATATATTTACTTCGGATTATGTAACTTGATTATTAGTTATAGAGCTTAAAAATGAGTAGCTTGTAATTTGGAAAATATGAAAATAATATTAACAAGGGGCACCTCTTTTTAGCACATTTTTGTTCACATTTTATATTTTTTGTAATTATTTGTCTGTAATTTTATGATAGCATACATTCATACGGAGAAAATCATAAAGAATGGGGCAAAAACAACAGCAAATTCCCTTTACAGTCAATGTGGTCAGTCGTGGCACTGGATTATAATGATGATTAACTCCCCGGGGCCATACCCCATCCAATCTCCCACATTGTCCCTAATGAATTCCCGCAGCTGCTGATAAAGACTAATTATTGTTATTAGTTCAAAGTCTGCAATTACCTCACTATTACCTCATTGCCACAAAAGCCAATTCATTGGCTACCATCAAAGGGCCATGAGGCTATCGATTTTAGACAGGATATTAAACATTAGGTGTATACAGAACCTGCTGCAGTCTATCTGATGAGAAGATGTTTTCCTGTGGAATATATTTGCTAAAAAATTGGTCTGAATACATAAAGACACATCAGCAGTAGAGACTGGATGATTAACTGAAGCGAGGCCGTGCTGAGCGAGAGGGCGGCCCTGCGTTGTGGAGGCAGATCATATGAGTTCACGGCACTTCTCTCCATCTGTCTGCAACAGGTTTAGATGTGGCTTCAGCTCACTAGCTCGTAATAAATCGGTCATAATCTTCCACCCATCAGATCACAGCTGCTTCAGCCTAATACTACAGGATGTAATGGTGCATGTACAGTACATACAAACTGCCATATCATACACAGAACCGCTAACATCTTGTTGTGGCTAAAGAAATGCTTTTAGGTCTGCATTGTGCATTTTTACAGCCACACTAATTAGCCAAGCCTGGCAAATGTCATAATAGAGCAGCTGTCAAAAGTATATAGCGAGCTCTGGTTTGTTTGGATTTGTGTGCATGCTGACCTAAGGTTATTCAAAAAAATTCCACGCTCATTATTTCAACATAAAATGCAATTCTAATGTATCTCTGACAAAACAGGCATATCAAAAACCACAAATTTGCCTCGACTTGTAATGTTCCACTCTGTGAGACCCTTATCAAGCCAGTGCGCAATGAACCAAATGCAGAACTACAGGAAGGAAGTAAAAGTGTTATGAATTTATTTTCCTGAGTGCATAACAGCATGGTTTTCCCCAAGCAAACAAGACATCGCATCACCATCGATTTGCTGGAAGAATTCAGTTTCTGTGAGCTTTATAACACATAATCAGTTTGAAGTGCCTCTGTGGACAAACTGTTAACATGCATCCTTCCTCATTCATTTAAATTTGTCAAAACAATGGAAAACAATAGTTCTACATTTTCTAAAAGGAATGGCTCATCTAAAAATGATAATTTGCTGAAAATGTATTCACCCTCAGGCCATCCAAGATCTAAATATTTTATTTCTTCATCAGAACAGATTTGGAGAAATTTACCATCACAATCACTTGCTCACCAATGGATCCTCTGCAGTGAATGGGTGCCGTCAGAATGAGAGTCCAAACAGCAACAACATCACAATAATCCACAACACGACTCCAGTCCATAAGTTAATTTCTTGTTAAGGGAAAAGCTGCATGTAGCCTATGTAATAAACAAATCCGTCAAGATGTTGCTTCCGTGAAAAAGTCCATCCCTTGTTGTCTTCTCGCATACAAATCCACCCACATATTTGTTTAGAGCTGTTCTGGACTGTTTTATTCAATATTTGAAATGTCTTTGACTGCATCTTTATCTATATCCATCTGTATTCCATGGCTATATTTCTTACAAAAATGCAAGACGACCATGATGAACTTGACTCGTGTTGTGGATTACTGCGATGTGTTTATCAACTTGGACTGCCCTTCTGACGGCACCCATTCAATCCAGAGGATACACTCCAGAGCAAGAGATATAATGCTGAATTTCTCTAAATCTGTTTCGATGAAGACATGATGAGGATGGCCCAACAGTATATGTTCGGCAAAATTTTGGGTGAACTGTTCCTTTAAATTGCAATTAAAATGAAGGTGTTGTTAAAAGGCACCCTGGTTCACTTTTCTTAATCAGTCAGTTTCAAATGACCATTTTATTGAAATTCTGTTTAGCAGCAGACTTTCATTTGCTTGTTTACAGAGTGTTTGAGAACAGTGTATTAATAAAGTCAGCCAGATGGCAGAAGACCCTCCCCGGCACTTCTCCGAAGTAATAAAATGGAAATGATCTCTGATCAATCACTACACATGGGGTGGACAACGATGGCCTCATTACTGCGATGGCGTCTCAGAGGCACAGTTGCTTGATAGCCCTCTAGTTTATCTGCGCCTGCATTTTGGCGAGGCTTCTGGGTAATTGGCACCAGCAGCAATGATCAACTGAGAAAGCATTCATTTCTTCTCTTTTTAGTTTCAAAACCTCACTGAGCGAAACAAGTGCTTGAACACTGACAAATTTAGCCCTGTTTTTAGACTCTCGCACTGCAAACTCAAGCAAATCAGATGACACACAAAATAAAGAACTTCTAAAGTATATAATTGCTCCTTATTCATCAACGTTTTAAGAGATTTATTTTGAGATTATGGTAACATTAATAATGTTTTTGAGGTCTTCAGCTTCTAGAATCTAGATCCTCTGCAGTCATTGAGGATCGCATAAAGCATTGCTGCCACCCAGTGTGATTCTAAGGAGGTGCATGCCAGGATTGCTAAAACATATTCTCAAAAAATACACTCAGAAATGTTATTTTATAAAACACTTCTTTCTTTAAACTCGACAAGAAACAGCTGAAGGACTGTTATGCAATTACTCTTTTGTCTACACAACGTTTTCAGGGGAAATATGCTGACGGTGAAACTGATAAGACTTTTTTGTGCCACGTTGCACAAGGATACAAAAGTTCTGTGTCCTCATAAAATTCTGCATATCTCGACATTTTAACTTTTGTAACAAGGTAGATTTTCACATTAGTATCGTCCTGTATACTCTATGTAAAGTTCAAGAGAACAAAACGTTCTCCATGTCTATTAGTTGCAGTTAGGATTATAAAGAGCACAAAGAAAGCTGAAATGATGTTTGCTTCTCTGAGTTAATGGCTTTTTTTATTTCTACATTGTACAGTTTAATGAGTAGAAGGTTTATTCAGTGTTGTAAATGTCTTTGATTATCTTGATCTGTATTCATGAAATTAGCTGATAATTTAAGAAATGCAATTAAAAGTTATTAGTTAATTTCTTACAATCCGAAAATGGCTGTAAAATATTGTTTGGCGAAAATTAACTAGCCTTGGTTAGAGTGTGTTTCATTATTGTGACTACAAATAGGATAACACGGGAAATTGGGCTCTCTTTTGACAGCCATCATAATTGTCCAAAAGTAGCATAGTTTGCCTGAATATACCTCAAATCACATACATACACTATATCTTTTTAGATGAAATTATAATTATTGCATTATATATGTTTTGTCCTTCATAATATTGTCATTCTCAGTCCATACTATAATAACTGTACAGTGGCACATCTCTGTAAATAAACATTTATGGAGGAGGCAGCTAGTCTGTCACATTTTGTGTAGATTCAACAATGAGAGGTGGATTAATTTAAAGAGGCAGACTAAACACTAATGTCAACACAATTTGATCCAATAATGTTTATAGGACAGATGCTGCAAAACATTACTAAACAGCACAGGAAGACAAAGCCCAGGAAACATGTGAATAATAAGCAGGATATAATGTCTTCACTACTCTAAAGTAGAGACAGTTCTGAATTGAAGCATAATGATGATAACTTTTATTTGTGTGCATGCCAAGCCAATGATTATGTGTAAACAAGAAATGACATTAACTGCATGACAAACGTATCTGCAGAGAAAGAGTGGAGGTAATGAAGCTCAATAGAAATATTGCACGGTTTAACTGTTTTGTTTCTACAAATTAAATATCAATGGATATTTTTTTCCTTTGGATGACGTCTGCCGATATATGTGACCACTTCTTTTCCTTTTAAATTCCCTTTCACATACATTAGTTTCCATTACCAACCATGTCAAATTGTCTTGGCTGAAAATAGCTAAGTACATATAAGTATGTATGCTTTTATTTGAGGCCTATGGACAAAGGTGGGTCAGCCTTTGCCAGTTTATTGGGCTAATCCTCTATTTGGTATACAGGACACAAAAGTAATCAATTCTTAAAAATGACTTTCAAAAATATATATATTTACACCATCATTCAAAAGTTTGGAGTTAGTAAGATATTTGAATGTTTTTGAAATAAGTCTTTTACGCCCATCAAGGATGCATTTAATTGATAAAAATACATAAAAAATAATATTGCAAAATATTATTACAATACAAAAATCTGTTTTCTATTGTGATATATTTTACAATGAAATGTATTCCTGTGATGCAAAGCTGAATCTTCAGCATTATTACTCCAGTCTTCAGTATCACATGATCCTTCAGGAAATAATTCTAATATGCTGATTTGCTGCTCAAGAAACGTTAATTTTGAAAACATTCGTGCTTCTTAATATTTTAGTGGAAACTAATGCATCCTTGCTTAATAAAATTATAAATTTCTTTCAAAATACATTACTAACTCTAATTACTAAACTTTAAACAGTAGTGTATTGAATGCAAATGAGAAAACAAAAAAATTAAAGATAAAATATAAAATATAATATAAGTAAAGATTAAATATATCTTTCACTGCTCATGGCTTTCTATAGATTCTGAGTATTTTATCTTCTCATATGTAAAATATTATGGCTTCTTATCAATATCGAACATTACATTTCAGACTAACACTCCTTCCATTACATATATATGACATACTCACATACGTTAGATTACATAAAAGAATACCGTAGTTCTGCTCACAAACACCATCTACAGCAATAAACAAGAACACCTTTCACAGTACATTGCTGAATTATACAGTGCGGTTCAAAACACACACTGTGTAAACGCCATTTCTGTATCACTCCTTTTCGTTTGTCACTTTACATATTCACTTTATGTGTAAGAATAGCACACATTCATTTTAACAGTAAGTTGATGTGATGTATATTTCAACAAACCATCGCTGAGAAACGTATGCTTAGATGAAAATGACCATTCATTGCAGTGCTTCAGCAGAGGCACATTGGTCAAATTTCATTCATAATGAATATTTCAATAGTCATGTACAGAATTACTGATGTTGAGGCAGTGCAGAAGAACAATACAGGGTTGAATCTTTAGCTGGTTAAATGTTGTGTGTGTCCTTGCATAGGTCACAGAAAAAGGTAAAGAGAATACTGTGGTCCTGATCCAATGAATGCACAACTGAGTTTACAAAATAAAGATATCTGCAACTTGAACTTCGCTTCCAAAATAAGAACATAATACACTTCTTTATATTTTCTCCATTCGTCTTTGTTATTTTCCTGCATTGGTGCTTTTTTTATGAGGGTATTTCTGTGCAATCCCATAGGGTACATGGGCGGCAATGGCACCCATCTCTACAGCACCCTCCACATGAAACATCTGGTCATCAAAGTAGATGTGGGGCCGGATTTTCTCCAGCATGGGGCCTTTTGGTGCCCCGGCCAGGAAAAGAGCCTCGTCCATCTCCAGTCCCCAGGCACGGAGAGTCTTTAAGGCACGGATGCCTGAGCTGGCTGCGCTGCGGGCCGTCACGAGGTAAGTGCGGATGGGACAGTCCATACGGTGGCCTTTAGCGTAGAATTTCTTCTGAAGCTTCCCAAGCACTTCCAGGAAACCCTTCAGTGGCCCCTGTGCGGTAGACAGATATACAGTATCAAACAGTATTTCTATTGTAGCATCAACTTCATTAAAGAACAAGGACACTCAGTCCTTTTGTTGGAGATTTAGCCTTATACAAACCTTTACATTTTATATCTGCTAATTTAAAGGTGAAGTATGTGATTGTTTTACTCCACCATATACACAAATTATAATTATAAAGGATTATAAAGAAATAGTTCACCCAAAAATGAAAATTTTATGAATTCTCCATCAGAAATTATCTGGAGAAATTTAGCATTGCATCACTTGCTCACAAGTGGATCATCTGCAGTGAATGGGTGCCGTCAGAATGAGAGTCCAAAAAGCTGATAAAAATATCACAATGATTCACAACTAATCCACACATCTCCAGTCCATCAGTTAATGTCTTGTAAAGTGAAAAGCTGCATGTTTGTATAAAAAAAATTCATCATTAACCGTTGCTTCTGGCAAAAATATGATAACATATTCTCCAGTGAAAAAGTTTTCTAATCTGAATCATGAGAAAAATATGCACAGATCAAAATTTGGACTCTCATTCTGACGGCACCCATTCACAGCAGAGGATCTATTGGTGAGCAAGTAATGTAATTTAAAATTTCTGCAAATCTGTTCCGAACTCAAAAAACGAACTCATCTCCATCTTGGATGGCCTGAGGATGAGTACATTTTAAGCAAATTTTCATATTTCAGATAACTGTTCCTTTAAACATGCATTTTGAATTTGCTCTGTATCATATTTAAAATATAAACCGTTTAAATGAATAACAATGCTTACATGATCTAACAATCTGTTTTCATTTTCCCTCTCATGCTCGAAGAACTTGTCCAGGCCATGGGCTTTAAAAATACGCTCCGACTCATCAGAGAAAAGAACTGCGTCGCCATCAAAAGCCACTCTCAGCTGGGTCTCGGACACCTCGATTTGTTTTTCTGACATAAACATGGTGGCTGCTGCAATCCCTGTAAGAAAGCACAAAGATAAAGCTCGCCAGCCTAAAGGGAGAAGCAGTGTGATTTACTGACATTTGTGGCAGGGTGTCCTTTAAAGATATTAAGACCTATTAAGCCTCAGTAAAACAAATAGGTCATTGGATTGTTAAGTTGATCTGGAGTTCAATGCATTCCCTCACTTCAGTTAGTTTTATTTAGCTTATTGTATATACACAATTATGTACGCAATAATTAATATGATGACTGTAATATGTGAACAAAGCAACATACAATATGGTTTTCATGTGCTCAAAGGTTCATTTTAATGGCAAACTCATTTTAAATGGCAAACTGTAAGAGCAATTCCTTTGGCGTCATCATGACCACTAAGTAATTTGGCACTTTTCATCATTCAAAGTCATTGACAGGTTACTTTTCAATATTATAAATATATCACAAGTCTAATGTCTGTAAGGCACACATGTTCGTGATTTTTAAACTGGTTTCTTGGTAAGTTTACTTAATATGGTTTTTATATACTTTGTATGTCATTGAGACATGTACATATACCAATTCTGCATCATATAATATAACTTTTACTCACCATTTGAGAATTAAATTTGATTAAAATATTTTACGTAACTATATTTGGCCGGAAAAATTCCTATGAATATAGTATTCATTAAAATAACATCAAAGGTCTCTTGTTAGCACTTTGTATACCCTGCTTGTTGCACAAAAAAAAAATGAACATTCCTTTGATTTACTGAATGTAATTGTGCAACGAGATGAAGTACTAGGCAGTTGCAGGTGTTATCAGATATTTACTGTGTACTAACCTTCGGCGAGGGCTTCCTGAACCTTTTCAGCATCAGCAGACAAATACAAGTTTGTATGCCACGCTTTCAGGTACCCAATGGGGCTGTTACCTCCTGTCATGCAGAACCGCTCAATGAATAGATCTGGGGACGAGAGAAGAATATTTAACAGCAATTAACATTTCGTGAGAGCCAGATATTATTACATTTACATTTATGCATTTGGCAGACCCTTTTATCCAAAGCAACTTACATTGTATTCAAGCTATTTTTACACATTTAATCAGTTATTACCATATCCAGCACTCATGATTTTTTTTAGAATACACCTCTTTTTTATTTACATTCTACATTTTAGTCATTTAGCAGACACTTTTATCCAAAGTGACTTACACATGAGGACAATAGAAGCAATCCAAACTAACAAGAGCAACAACATGCAAGTGCAATGGAGGAAATTCAGGTTACAAGCAGTAAACAAGCAAAAAAAATGTTTACATATGAAAGTAAACAGAGTAGAGACATAGTGAAAAAAAATACTAATCATTACGTTTATTTTTAGTTATCACTACACATTATACACCGTACACAATCTATACATTAGTAATTCTATACAAATTAATAATGTTAGTGGCAACAGTTTTTTACAGCAATTTTTGCAAAGATTGGTTGTAACTAATGTGCAAAAATTAATAGCATATGAGACGTAGTGCGTTGTATGTGTATTTAGAGGTTGTGTTATATAGTGTTTTGGCTCATCCATTTAAAAAAACCCACCAATTCAGTGGGAGTGTGTTGTAGGGTTCATTTCTTACTGTTCATTAGCATTAAGGAAAAACTTTTGTGAGCTTGGCGGGATCGGATTGGAAACGTTGTTAATGTAAGTTGTGGACGGGTGCTGTCTTTGAAATCCTCCGGGCTTTCCTTTACACGCCTTGTGTATTCCTGTGAGGGAAGCACCTCCAACAATGGGCGGAGTGCACGACCCTTTGCAGGCATTAGCGGTTGCCAGCGGTGCTGTTTCCAAACCAGTATGCAGCCGGTCAGGAAGCTTAGAGGTGTAGAAGGATGAGGATCGTGGGGCTCGAAAAGAGCAACAACATGCAAGTGCAATGACAAGTTTATTCGCACAATCAGACAATAACGGAGCAAGTTTTTTTTTTTTTGTTTTTTTGTTGTTTTTTTAGAAACAAGGATAGAATATAGTCTAAGCACTTTTTTTGTTTTTTTTAAGCAAGTTATACAGTATCCTCAAAATTAGAATATGAAATCTTATCAGTTTAACTCAAATTGGAAACTTGTATTAAAAGGAGCATAAAGACTGAAGTAGTTTAGTCTTGGGTTCTTTAATGTGATGTTTTTGGCATTAACAAAAACACCAATTCACTCTCAACAAATGAATACTTTAAGAAATAAAACATACACAGTGCCTTCTGGAAACTATGTGACTGTACTTAAATACTTGTAGGACTTTGCTATTCTCACACCTCAATTCGGCGTGGCATGGATTCTTAGTGACAGCTGTGTATGGAACCCAGTTTTCTTTTACAGCTCCTCTCACTGCAAAGAGGACTTTAAATTTCAAAATCCCTCACCAGATATCTACTTCAATTCTGGTGAGTTTGCTGGCCTCATCTCAACAAATTAGAATCCAACACGGTTCATAAGATCCAACTTCTGCTTGGCAAAAAAAATTTTTTGTGAATTGTTGGCACGTGCCTCCTGCTCGAAAGTATGTTAATGTACTCTTCATCTTTATGTAAAACGTCAATACTTGGTAGAAGGAAGCATCCTTTTGCTTTAATTACTGCCTCAATAACGGGTGCAACGTTGGCATGGAGGTTTTCCAAGTTTGTGGCATTCTTGAAACGAGATGACTTGCACCCCAAATCATCACAAGTGGTATGGAACCCCGTGTTCTTTTTAAGTGGCCTTCACTGAACACTGGACTTCAAGCAACTTGGTATGCCTCTTCCATTTTTTGGTCTCTTGTTCTCATTTTCCTCTTGACAACTTTTTCCAAATTCTCTAAATACAACACTGGGTTCATCTGGTGAGTTTGCTGGCCAGTCACTCTGTGAACAGCCACACCAACACCATTCTTTGGCATTTATGAATGTTTGTGGCCAACTTTTGGTGCTTTTGGCAGTGTGGGCAGGTGCCAAATTGTGAAGGGTGTCAATGCTGGAAAATGTCTCTGGAAATCAACTGTCATCTTTAAAAAGCTTGTCAGCAGCAGTCTTCCCCAGATTGTGTAGCATGAAGTGCCAAACAACATTTCTTGAGAGACCATTTTGAAGGCGGGTGCGGGAGTGACGTTGGTTTTCAAAAAACACAATGGACAGTGTTTGGAGTTGATTAGCTGATTGGCACCAGCAGATGACACCATAATTCTGATTTGTTGAGATAGTGAATTGGTGGTTTTTTGTTAAATGTGAGCAAAATCCAAATCAATTAAAAGAACAAGACTTTAAACTACTTCTGTTACAGAAACTGAAGGCACCCGTACCACCTCAAGCAACTTGGGCACCACCACATGAGTTTCTCCACCCTTCCCTTCAGACTCTAACCTTGTTTCCATGAAATACAAAACTCCACTGAAAAGAGGACTTTGGACCACTGGGCCAGTCCAGTCCCTCCTTAGCCCAGTAAGACGCCTCTGACGACAACTTCCAAATCCTTGACACCTGGTGTGGTGCTCTTGACTGACCCCAGCCTGTCCATTCCTTGTGATCCAAATTCTTGACGATTTTGCTGCACCTCATAAGGCTGCGGTTCTCTCGTTGGTTGTGCACTTTTTCTTGCACACTTTTTCCTTCCACACTTTCTGTTAACATGCTTGGATAAGCCTCTGTGACACAGCTTCTTTGGCAATGAATGTTTGTGGCACCCTCCTTGTGAAGGGTTCAATGATTGTCTTCTGGACAACTGAGATCAGCAGTCCCCCATTGTGTAGCCTAGAACCAAACTGAGAGACCATTTTGAAGGCTCGGGAAACCTGATTTGAGTTGATTAGCTGATTGGCATGTCACCATATTCTGATTTGTTGAGATAGTAATTGGTGGGTTTTTGTTAATGTGAGCCAAAATCATCACAATTAAAAGAACCAAAGATTTAAACTTTCTGAGAGAAGGCTCCCGTACCACCTCCTTCGCACCACCACATGGAGCCATCCCCTGAATATTAACCATCTCCACTCGGACTCCAGTTCCCATCATTCCTCACACCTGGGACTGACTTTATCCACACCTGATTTCACACACACATATAAGCCACACACACACACAGACTCCTTGCGAAGTCTTGATTTGCCCCGGCTGTCTTTTCTGAGCGGTATACCCGTGTTTGATTTCTGTGTACTTGACCTTGGACCATTTCCTGTTAATCTGATTGCTCTCTGCCTGCCCTGACCTCGGATTGTTTCACCTGAACTGAGTTTCTAGCCGCCTGCCCTGATCTTCCACCTGGTACTCGACTTTGCCTCTGTTTAACACCTGCTGTTCTGCCTTGCCGGTATTTGACCCTGTATTGTCTGACCATTCTTAATAAAAGCTGCAAATGGATCCAAACGGTTCTGACTCATCACAACAACTTCAGTCTGTGTGTATTGAATTTATTTAATACACGAGTTTCACAATTTGAGTTGAATTACTGAAATAAATGAACTTTTCCACAACATTCTAATTTATTGAGATGCACCTGTAGAATAGAAAAAAGACAGCTAGTGTTAGTTTTTCAAGAAAAGCTAGCAGTCAGAGAATAAATATGAAATGTATAGAGGGTCGAGTGTGTGTGTGTGTGGTTATTTTTTTCATAAAAAGAAGACAGATAGATAACATATAATTAGAATAGAGAGTGCTACAGTTAGAGGGGCACACATACACATACTGACCAAAAAAAAATGTATAGCCATGTATAGCCTGAATAGTAAGTCGCTTTGTAAGCACCCATATGAGATCGCTTTGAATAAGAGGGCATGCTAAATTAATAAATGTTAATGTGTTTTTAGCCATTTCTAGAAGATGGCTAAGCTGCTCGGATTGAGTCGGGCAGATAATTCCACCAGGTGGGAACAGTTAATGAAAAAGTCTGTGAAAGTGATTTTGTGCCTCTTTGGGATGGCACAATAATGTGTCGTTCACTTGCAGAAAGCAAGCTTCTTGAGGGCACATGGGTCTGAAGTAGCTTTTAATGAATGTTATGCGATCAGGTTATTTAATACACTCTCAGAGAAAAAAAGTACAAAAGCTGTTCTGAGGCAGTACACTTTCAAAAGGTACACCTTTGTACTTTATTTACCCATAAAGAGTGGCTTTTGAGAAAGTATGTGTGATTAAAAAAAGAGCTTTGATCTGTTAATATAAATGTGGCTGATTTAGTGACAACTAGTGGTGTCCGTGATTTATAATGACACTTGCGCCCGATTCACACATGCTCCGTCTGCAGTGCGTATGCGGTCCGTGTGCGTTATGTATGATGTGAAGAAGCATAACGGACTCATTGTGCTTTTACACGGGACGCGTTTGCTGTCCGCTCCTGATCCGCGGCTGTTTACCACAAACACAACATTTATCAATTATTTTAATTTCAAATCCAAACGTTGTTAGACTATACTGCTGAAAGTACTTTCTCAGCATTGTGATCCTCTTTTATCACAGTACAGTTACACAATCTTTCATAGACATATTCACGTTTAAACTCAATTAATATAAACAACGTATTAAATGCATTTGGCTATAGATTTGTATATTAAGTTGCTCAAGCAAGTGGAAACACATTTAAACACAGCATATACTTTTCAAAAATATTTTCAATTAAAACTTTGCACTGACAGAAACAGTCATCTCTCGTGCCTACAATTAAATCTTAATTACAAACAGTCCTGCGGGTCTTAAAGAACTTTCTTTTTCTACCTCCACAAGACACAAGTGCATATGTTGCCTTTTTTATCTAAAAGTGCACTTTTATTTGTTTTAAACCTCATGTTAACGGATCAGAGTGTTCACACGGACGCGGTTGCGGTCCGGTGTGGCAGTGCTTTCCAGGAGCGGTGCGGCTGCAGCAGTGCAGCTAGTTTCCGCACAGAGTCTATTTTTGCTGTGCTGCATGCGCTGAATTAAAGTGACAGTGCTTTGTTCACGGTAAAAATGAACATGGATTGATATGGAAATATATTTATTTCACAATAAATGGATACAATTAAAGCCTGCTGTCTTTAACAGGCTTTTTGGCTAGGTTTAAAACAAATAAATTAATTATTTTATTCAGAAAGAATGCATTAAATTGAAGTGACAGTAATGATACAAATGCTGTGTATGTGTGTGAGTGTTTGATTAAAACAATGGAGCCTTGGTGAGCAGAAGATTATTATTTTCAAAAACATTACAAATCTTTCTGGCCCCAAACTTTTGAAAGGTGGTGTGCATGAGGTTCAAGAAGGCTAGATAGACACAAAATCGATAATAAGCCATCCGTTTTATTTATTTTTTGTTTTGTTTACTGTAACAGCTGCATTTCATTATCTACTGATTAATTGACTTTTTGATTTGATTACTATATACACGTTTTTGTAACTATGTACACATTTGAAACAGATTTATCCTAGTTTAATATCTGTAGCCAGTTGATCATATTAGTTTTATTCAATGGAGTGTTTTATTTCCATATAAAATAAAACAGCTTTTATAGGCCTATGACTGGATTCTTCCTTTGACGTGACACATTTATATGTATCAAAAGTGGTATTAACTAATTTTTAAACCTTTTTAAAGAATGGCCGGTAGAAAAGAAAAGTGGTTATCCTCAAGGTATTTAAACCGTGTTTAAACGGTCACAGTCTACAATTAGAAGATTCACTATTTTCCCCTATGAAAATGTAGTAACCAAGGATTTTTATTTGGCTCATTTGTATAACCACAGTTTTACTACAGATGCCATGGTTAAACTATGGTTAGTGTTGCAAGACCATGGCTAATTTTTGGTTACCATGGTTTAACTAGTATAAGGTTATAATAAAGGTTTATATGTTTACCATATAGGTCATATAGTAAAATATGTAATATATTAATATATTGTATATATAATAATAACATATATTTTTTAATTATTATTATTTGTAGTAAAACCATGGTTAATTTTCATAAGGATTGACTCCTCAGTTATGAACTGTTTAACAGATGGAAAGCTTTAGACTGGTGAGAAATGTTGGGGTAATGTGCTCCTTTTAGCCTGACACATGGGTGCCAGCTCCGTAAGACATCAGCAGCAGGTTTGATTTACATGACATGCCAAGCCAAGTTTGCCCAGGAGTAAAAGAAGGGATAAGGGACAGTAAACTGATCAGTGTAGTAAAATGAACCCCCATCAGCATTCTGGTGTAGAGTGGTAGGGTCTTGTATCATCCTGAAGGTGTTTATTTTGAGATAATGATAATCATTTTGCAATAACTCTACCTTATTACATTATAAGACTACTCAATTCGAGCAGCTTAGCCATCTTCAAGATTCGGCTAAATACACATCTCTTCCATCTTTATTTGACCCTCTAACTCTTGCACTCTCTACTCTAATTATATTCTTTAAAAAAAACTAATACTAGCTTGCTCTATTCTATTCGAATTATATCTATTTTATTTTATTTATATATTATTTTTTTTACTTGCTACATGTACTGCATTAGGCTAACCGAGACTTGTCATAGCACTTGCATATCATTGCTCTTTTGTTGATTTTGATTGCTTCTATTGTCCTCATTTGTAAGTCACTTTGGATAAAAGTGTCTGCTAAATGACTAAAATGTAATGTACTTGGCAAATAAGTGAATATAGTACATCAATATTAAATATTGATTTGAGCTATTTTATCACTTAAAAAATTAAACTGCTGAGAGCAGTATAGGAGACATGAAACTAGCACCAAGTAGGAGACTGGATGATAGGAACAATGTCAAATATACAGTTTAGCCTCTTTATACAAAAATATAAATGACCTCTGACCAGAAGATGCCATGACTGACCAATCAGAATCAAGTATTCCTGAGCGTCATTAAATAATGAGAGATAAACAGGTAGGAGATGTAAACTGAAACTAAATGAGATAAGAAGGCTCAGGTGAGAGGAAATGCATTGAGCTCAATGCTATGTGATTGGCTGATGACACCTTGATGACAAGCAGTACAAATATTCTCATATCATTAATTTATAATGCTTAATGATTGTCATATGTTTAAAAAAAAGTATGAATATGATTATTAATGATGTGTAGGCATCTACAGGCTAACAGGGTTATTGTTTCCCAGTGAGATAGCACAGAAACATGAGAGACATTTTCAACACTCTTGATATTTTAGATCAAATAATCCATCGTTCGTTCATTAATTCATTAATTCATGTAATCTGATTGGCTCTTGTTTCAAAGCCCTCAAAAAATCTAGTAAATAATTATTGGGCTTTAGATGAAAGAAAAATAGATCCATTCTTATTTGTTGTATTCTTGGTACAATTTTTGATTTCTTCTTTGCATTGATGTATTTTGGAACTATTAGGGCATTAGACTCACATTTATCCTCTAACAAACATCTAACATTTTCATCACGGTTCAGGACATGAAGTTCTGACTTCAAATGGTTCTTGAAACGTCAGTTCATATCCGCATATTTGTTGTTTTGTCCAAAGAGAGGCCAAAGGATGGAGAGATGTTTGTTTTTCTTCAGTCAGCCACCGGAACGATCAAACCCAGTCCAGCTGGGTCGCTGCAGGGAACTGAACAGGAAGTGGCTGGTTTGTGATACAAAGGTTAGAGGTGTCACATGCATCTCTGTGGGAAGATATGATTGGCCAGCTGGAGATTTATCTTCTAAGAAAACATTTGCATTGACAGTTTTGTGTCCTTAGAATCATGTTGTTACTTTGTATCCCATGCCTTTGACTTATTGATTATCAATAATAGAGCATAGCATTGTACATTTTCTGTTTTGTGGTTTATTATTTCATGATGAGGCACCTTTATTTCTTTTTTTTTAAATGAGTAAATGATGACCGTTTTCATTTTTGGGTGAACTATCCCTTTAATAATTAGCCTATCATCCATTGTCAACACTGATCATCCAAGGGGAGCATTGTTTGCAAGAATGGACCTTTCTGACCATGTAGATGTTTGTGGAAATTATGATTCCAGGTTATTAGAAGGTCAGAAAATTATACTTACTGTGGTAGTTGATGGTGTTGATCAGTCTGATGCCTACATGAGCATGGTTGTAGGTTACCAGCACAATATCAAAAAGCTCCTCGCTGTATGGATAGAGCTCCCGCAACTGGCTATTTACTGTCTGCAGTGCCTGACAAAACACACACAATCATAGTTTTAAATTGTTTATTAATACGAATACAAATAAAGTAAGTATTAGACAGTGAGAACATTGCAGTATACTGATAAAGGAATAGCTCACACAAAAATGAAAATTTGTATTAATTATGTATTTGTTTATTACAAACATGCAGCTTTAATTAATTGATGGACTGTAGTTGTGTGGATTACTTATGGATTATTGTGATGTTTTTGCCAGTGGTTTGGACTCTCATTCTGACGGCACCCATGATGTAATTTCTTCAGATCTGTTCTAGTAAAGAAACAAACTCATCTACATCTTGGATTACCTCCAGGTAAGTCAATTTTCAGCAGATTTTCATTTTGGGTGAACTTTTCCTTTAAGGCAATGTCCTAGTTTTTGTGAAAAAAAATAACTCATTATAAATTGACTATCCATTATTTATATGTTATTGTGCATTATTACCTTAACAAGTGGGAATGCTGGGCCCGGAGCAAAGGGCTCATTTTCATGTTCCACCTGATACCTGAGGTACTCCTCTATTCCTTTCTGCTCAAACACCGTCTGCTCTTTCTCGGTGCGGAACAGAACCCGCGATGACACTGCAATGGTGACTGCATTCTCTGGTTTGGGCTGAATAGAGACGGTGAAAGAGTGAGACATTCTCTTTGAGACATTCATTACAAATGTTGAGCATATAACACACAAGTACAGGCTACCTGGTTCTTCTGTTTGCTAAAAGCATGTGCACTGATTTCATAAAAGTGGTCTATATGACTTGTGCACTGTCACAAATCTTCTGAAGTCAAATCATAGCTTTGTGTGACAATTTTTAAAAAATTATTTTTTCACTATAATAATCTTCAACTCCACCATAGCTCTCGAATTCATTTGAATATGGGTATATTTAGTAATAAATTAAGTAGTTTTGTTACATTCTTTAGTCATTTTTTTAATATTTTAAAACAATTTCCTTTTTTCAAAAAACTATTCTAATTAGCTTTAATTATATTTATTTCAGTTTTAGTTATTTTTGTACTGTAACTTAAATTGAATTTATTTCTGTAATTTTATTTAAATTGTTAAGTACATTTTTTCATATATATATATATATATATACATATATATAGATTAACAAAAAATTAACTTAAGCTAATTAAAAAAAATAATTTATATATATATCATTTATAATAGTTTTACTTTTGGTGAACAATAACAACATTGTTCAATATAAGAACCAATGACATTTAAAATCATTTATTTAAAACCTGCAAGACATGTTAAAACCGATAGTTCACCCAAAAATTCTGTCATTGTTTACTCACCTTCAAGTAATTTTTTGGGTGAACTATCCCTTTAATGCGCCACATTTGAATATATACACATGAAAGGAGCAATTATTGAATATCAATGCCGTTAATATATCAAATAACTTCAGATGACTGAAAATATAGCTCAGAAGCCATATTGCCCACTTGTTACATACAATTATGACAATTATTTTCATTTTTGGGTGAACTATCACTTTAAAAAGAGCCAGCAAGGAATGACTTCTGTAGAGAACTGTAGAGTTCAATCAATATTTCACATGCAGCCACACAGACCACTAAAAGTGATCCAGTGATTATACAAAAATTAATTTCCAAGTAATGTTGTCAACCTGTGTTATGTAGTGGAAACTGCCGGGGATGCATCAGGTCCCCGGTTTAGTCAGTAATGTGATTCCCAGCAGCACAGCCGGAGAGCATAAAACATGTAGAGTGCTTGTGTATAGTCACATGGCCACACATCAGCTGAGTATGTCACAGGAAACCACCAGAAATAGCAGGGCTACTTAATTTTGGAAAGGGCTACCGTATGACACAGACCTCTGTTCGTGCTGTTCAACACGCCTTCAACCGAGCGACAACCCTCCAACCCCAGACATTTACTGACTGGGGGGTTATGGGAAAAAGACAAGCCTGTGTAAATTGATCTGTGATTAGTTGAAAGTCTCTCTCCCCAAAGAACCGTAGACCGATTTGCCATTCCAGATGAGCCGTGTCGCGTCTCTCGCTCGTGCTGGGAGATCCTGAGAGGTTTTTAATTGATTTGTGGCTGTGGAAATTAGACATTACCAGGAAATGAGAGTGGATAAGTGGCCACTGCATTACAGAGGGAATGGGCTGTTGGGGCCAGAACTATCCAGCTCATTGTTAGAGGGAACATTTACTCTAAAAACCCTTTACAGATCAGGAAGAGTGAACATTGACCTGCTATATAGTATCTGTCCTAATTGTTTAAATTGCAACTTTGGTGCCCATTTACCAGCTATATGTGATATTTTAATACAGATATAGAGTTTTCTGAATCAGACAGAAACATAAAGGCAAAACACAGGGAAATTAGTAAATTTGAAGGGGGCAAAAGTTGTAAATATGCAAACAATTATAGTGTTTCAGGGGAAAAAAATACTGAATTGTATTTAAGAAAGAAAGAAAGAAAGAAAGAAAGAAAGAAAGAAAGAAAGAAAGAAAGAAAGAAAGAAAGAAAGAAAGAAAGAAAGAAAGAAAGAAAGAAAGAAAGAAAGAAAGAAAGAAAGAAAGAAAGAAAGAAAGAAAGAAAGAAAGAAAGAAAGAAAGAAAGAAAGAAAGAAATAGTTACTGTGAGGACAGGAAAGAGAGGAAAGAGTCTGAAGTATCCTGTAACCCCCCCCCCACACACACACACACACACACACACACACAATGATTAATTTAGGGAACTTTACAAATGTGATTTCTGGACCTGGAAAAGTCATAGAAAATATTTTAAAACGTTTTTTTTTAAGTGTAGTTTTTATAATGAACATATTTTTTGTTTAATTTCTTCTAGCTATATAAAATTTATATTTTTCAGAAAAAAATTATATTTTGAGAAAGAAAATAAAACTAAATAATCGCACATGATTATAAAAGACCATTTAATTAATTGGTAAAAAGTGTAAACCATGAAGACCATTGTTATTTAAACTTCTGAAAGTATGCATTTTGATCATTTTAGTTTTTATACATATTTTATTTAATTATTCAAATATTGCCACTCCTGGTTTCTGTAAATAAAATACAAATAAAATGATAGCAGAAGTACCTTTGGAGGCCTTCAGATAATGTCTTTGACAAGTGGGGTCATGGATACCAAAAGGACAAGAACCGCTACTATAGACCATATTTTAGTTAAAAATAATATTATTTATTCAAATTTGAATAATATATTCAAATGTTTGTTTTTCTTTCAAATGTTTATATTCATTCTTTACCCTGCACTATTTCTAAGTCACTAAACAAATTGGTCAATTTGTGAAATTCGTGTTCACTTTTCTGACTGCTATATAATTTCTATAATGTGTGTGTGTGTGTGTGTGTGTGTGTGTGTGTGTGTGTGTGTGTGTGTGTGGTGTGTGTGTGTGTGTGTGGTGTGTGTGTGTGTGGGTGTGTGTGTGTGTGTGTGTTTGTGTGTGTGTGTGTGTGTGTGTGTGTGTGTGTGTGTGTGTGTGTGTTGTGTGTGTGTGTGTGTGTGTGTGTGTGTGTGTGTGTGTGTGTGTGTGTGTGTGTGTGTGATAAAAAAATCAATTTAAAAGGATTTTCACTTCACTCTTCGTCTTCGTCATTTTCGGACCACTGTGTGTGTTATTGTAGTTATGCCATTTTCTTTGCACCCAGTAATGTGACTTAAACACACTGAAAATGTACTAAAAGCTCCATCAAACTGAGCTCTTAAAATACATTAATGTATTTATTTGTGTAAGTTCATATTGTGGGTCAAAAGGTCATGCATTTAGTAGAGCAAAGCAGATTGTTAATGAGAAAACAGAGATGAAAATCTGCATGACCCTTTGAAAATACTTACAAAGAATATGCCTCCCTCCACCTTCCTGGCCCGTCTCACAGGTCCCTTCATAAAATATTATAACATTTCATATCAACCTCCACATCACATGCGTACAGATTAGTCTATTATGTAATGCATATCAAAATACATATATGCTCTATGGATGAGATTGCCATAGTTGGAAATAAAGAGGGAAACACAGGTGGGGAAGAAAGCAAATAACAGACAAGCCTTGTTGAGAAACGATCCACCAAGCAATCCTATCATGGTGACCAACAACAATATTGGAAAAACTGCTTCTGATTCAAAAAATAACACAGTTTCACTGATACACATGGATAAGTGATATTGTAGTGCTTTGGAGTAGCTGTAGAGGTGTTTAGCTCTCCAGTGGAGATGTGTTACATAAACCGAGTGCTTGAAAAAGCTCCCCAAATGCTTGCTCAGTAGTATGCAGTGTTATTCATGGTTCAAACTCTCGATATAGAGACACTTTAATTATACTGTCACAGATACAGTTACAGACACCACGGGGGCTTCCAGATTGGGTGTTATAGCAGCTCCTGGTAAATACACTAAGTAAACTATGCAGATGCTTTGCAGTTGTGCTTTAGGTCAATTCAATATCGAAAAGTTAACTATTTTCCCAATGGGTGTTTAATAGCTAACAAGTCATGGAGCTTTAATGAGGAGATCACACGTGGTAAGTGTTGTAAAAAAATGTGTTTTTGTTTTTTTTTGACAAGAGGCTACTTTAACCTTTAATTTAAAAATAAATGTTTATTTAATGTTTATTCAAGATTATTTCATTGAATAGAATATTCAAAATAACAAAATGTATTTTAATGAATTAGATTTTTGTAATAAAAATGTAAAAGTCTTTACTGTCACTTTTGATCAAATCAATATATCCTTGCTGAATGAAAGTCTGATTTTTTTTCATTAAGGAAACATCTTACTGACCCCACACTAGGGGTTGCACAGACTAGTCGACTTCAGTGCTCTGTCATGACGCTTTCAGCTTGACGTCAACTAGTCGCTGGTCCTATAGAGGGCGCAACAGGATAATAAATTACGCTCCATTTCCAAACAAGTGACAAATAAATGCATACTCCGAAAGCGCTCCACAAGACATGTGACATTATTACTGGATGCTTGAAATTGAACGGCAGAATGCACGTTTTAAACAGCTTATTGTACAGTAAATTAATCACGTTCTAATCTAATGCGCTGCTGCACTGTAACACACACACATAGGCTACAGACAGTAGCGCATACAATACATCACGCGCAGATCGCGCGCACAGAATCATTCAGCGCGGAAATGTATTGTCAACACTGTTCTGTGATTTCTCAGTAAAATAGCTTAGAAACTGAGAAGTTCTAGCATATATTTCTTAACAACTAAATCCCACAGCTTCCCTACTAGTAGAGTCAGTATAATTAATTCTCACACACATTCACTCTCAGTCTCATTAATGCATGCATTCATATGAATGTAATCTTTACTGTGCTACTTAACTGTATCTGATTTAGAACGAGCAGAAATCTGTGAGAAATATAACGACCCAAAGACAAAATAAGCTGTTATAGGAGCAATAACCATGTGGGTAGCGCTGTGTGATATGACATAGCTGAGCACAAGGTGTTTGAGTCTTAACTCCAGGTTTAGGCTTATTTGTTCATTATTGACGTCATCCACGACTAGTCGACGTCGACTCGACTTTCATCACATAAAAGTCGGCTTTATAAAATCAGAAGTCGTTCAACCCCTGCTCCACACTTTTGAATAGTATAGTCTCTGTTGTCATTTTACAACATGTATTACTTTTTATTACTTAAAAAATAAATATAAATATTTAAATGTATATGTTTGTATATTATCATTTATATGTAGCTGTCTAATGGCAGGTACCCATTTTGACAAATTACTCTATAGTGTACATGCAGTATATGAACTGTAATGCTTCTGGTCAATAACACTGGAAATATTTAAGTTTTTTTTGTAATCAAGATTTTAGTGTATGTAAGATGGTAATGTAAGACTTTAATGAGTCTGTACAAAAAAAATCACTCACTCAAATTATTTAATATAATTTCCATCGTTTGGCTAATATGGGTTCATTCATGCAGGTCAAAGTGGCAGACTTTGGGATGGTGATTTTCTATACCCACAATTAATCACTTCTGGGTCAGTCTGGGGCAAGCAGTGCAAGTGTTGGAAATGGAAGAATACAAGAGGATAACAAAGATGAGAACGGCATTGCAGGTTATTAATAGATCTAGACAAGGCCATTGGCGCTTAGAGTAAGTATAGAGCTAAAGGCTATGGCAGAGAGGAGAATTATCCACATGGTGTTGACCAGCTGCCTGTTAAAGAACACGCTGAGCTGCTTTTATGTGACTGTGCCATTTAATAACACATTTAAAGTTCTCTAAGCTACAAAACAAATGCACTAGGCCAGACAAAATGTCCTTTTATAAAGCTCTGCCCTTGGCAGCAGTGTCACTATTTTATTCGCCATGCACAACATATGACAGATGGCATTTCGATATCTTTACGGTGGTGTTAGCAGAGTCTAAATAAGCAGTGGACAACTTGAAATGAGCTGCACCTGCTGTACCTCCGATGGCATTATCTCCTTACATTAGTACCGTTACCTAATCGTGCTATCACCCCCCTCCTTTCCCATGAAACCTGATCTGTTTCTGTTTTACAAACACTGACACCACAACCAGGCATCACAACATAAAAGGCTATGCTCCTCTTGTAATTATATTTATATAATTATGCTGTTCTGGCAAGCTACAGATCAGTATGAGAAGAGAGTGACTGGAAATGCAGATGGAAAAAAGGCTGACTTAAAAGTGGGAGCTGAAACACGTGCACTACTGTATGTAAACATGCCACGCTAAATAGCCCACAAAAGTGTGACCTCACCAGAAAAAGGACAGAAGCGATAGGAAAATCCACATCACAATGAATGTTTGAGTTGTCTATGCGAATATGATGCAGAAACTGAATGTTAATTCACAAATGGGACACTTACTGATTTGGGCTTCTTTGTAGAACCTACGTTTTCATGAATATCCTTGCTGGCGTCCCAGGATGCTTGACTGTCACCGTTTGAGGCTGATGGGCAGGTGTTGGGCATGGGGTCTTGCTGCTTCATGACCTGAACAAGGTCAAGACTCATTCTCTCCAACTCTTCTCATTAACGGCACACTTATCCAGGGCTGTATCACGCTTTGCTGTTCTCTCTGTTCACATGCACAGCCTCTCTTCCACACACAGTGTATGTCTCCAGCTTTAGGTAGAACAGTATCCGATGCTATAGTCCTGATTCAGTGTCTAATGATAGTGCTGGCTTTGGTTCTATGCGGCTATATCCTCTCTGCTATGACGTTCTGCCTGCAATCTGCTGCTGTGACGCGGTATGTGTTGATATCTATCCCTTCTCTCTCTTCCTCCCTCCACCTTCACTCATGCACATGCCATCCTCCTCGCTTTCCCTCTATTCACTCTAATCTATCTGCATGTGCTCTCTCTCTCTTTCTCTCAAAATATAATATTCTGATTGGATCAACATCTTCCAGCCAATGAATAATGGGTTTCCCTGACAGCTAGTCCATCCCCACAGACAGACAGACAGACAGACAGAGAGAGAGAGAGATAGATAGATAGATAGATAGATAGATAGATAGATAGATAGATAGATAGATAGATAGATAGATAGATAGATAGATAGATAGATAGATAGATAGATAGATAGATAGATAGATAGATAGATAGATAGATAGATAGATTTTCTCGCTGTCCCTTTACTGCCATTGTAATGGGGCAAAACAACCCATAACCCAATAATCAGTTGCTAGGCAGCACTTTGACCGCATGTACAACCTTGCCAGAGATTGGCTGTTTAGTCAGCGCCCTGACAACAGCCCTGGGGCCCGGAGTGACAAACTGTCCACACTGTCCAGTGGTTGGCTGCCCTCTTCTGGGTGAATGAGGAACTAAATTCTCATGCTCAAGGATTCCAAAATATTAGAATGACATCTAGATATTCAGCATTGCAGAGTGTGAGTGTGATATTGGTTACAATAAACAATATTGGGTAATATAGATTTTAGACAAAAATTGGCCAGTTAGTTTTGTGTATTTGCCCTTTACTTCCTATTCATCTACAGACTCACTCTGGGCTTTCCCAATTTGTCGTAAAAACCAACTCTAGGCAAACTCTTCTCCTGGCTCTCTACCGCTGGTTTTTGATCAAGTGGAGTGATAAAAAATGAAATGGCTGTATTCTGACGCTCGTGGGACTTTTATTTTGAAGTGTAGTTTATCACGGAAAATCCCACACGTCAGCTCGCTTCACATCGTTATTAGCGGCGGCTTGGAAAGACAGATAGTGCTTCCTGAAAGTCCAAACAAAACATGCGTTATTGATTTATTTCTTATGTTTTGGGCAAATAAAGTGTTTGAAATTAGTCAGAAATACCTGTTTATCATAATAACAAGAATGGAGCCTTCGGTGCCCAAAAAGTAAGTGAAAACGCGAGCTAGGCTAACCAGCTAACGTTAACGTTATCAGTCAAGCTAATATTTACAGGCCTCATCTTACTGAAAACTGAAACTGCAGATCATTTAACGAACTAGAATAGATTGTTTGGTTAATATCTTAATGTTCGTAATTAACTAAAGGTACAAGACCAGTTGTTGTTATGTTTATTGGTGTTTTTTATAGTTTGGGTTTCATTTTAACTTCTGCTGTCTGGACCCATGGCGTTTTATGCATTAAATAAACTATGATTGTGTTTATTCATGACAGTAAACTGAAGAAACTCAGTGAAGACAGTCTTACCAAGCAGCCAGAGGAAGTGTTTGATGTCCTTGAAAAGCTTGGAGAAGGGTGTGTATTAATATTATACGTCTTAAGTGATGTTACAGTTGAATGCATACGTTTTGCGTAAAAACTTAATATAATCAGGGTTCGTACGGTCATGAAAAACCTGGAAAAGTCATGGAATTTTAAAACGGCGTTTTCCAGGCCTGGAAAAGTTTTGGAAAAATAAATTAACCCACAAAGTTTTGGAAAAGTCATGGAAATTTGTTTCACAATCTCTGTGTATTTGAATATGTTTTAGTTGATAATATTGGTTAAATTACAATAGTTAACGTTCACGCGATCCGTCACGTGATCTTCTCTGCGTGGGGTAACGGCGACTCGCAGACGCTGTTGCAGCTAGTATTATGTAGTAAACTCACGCAATGCCAGGAAAATGCCGATTTAACAATGTATGGCTTCATGATGAAAAGTATAAGGGGTGGCTTGAGAAAGATCAGGACCCGTGACGTGCAAAATGTACACTGTGCCGTAAAACGTTCGACATTTCGCACACGGGAGAGGCAGCGCCGTCTAGCCATTCTAAAGGTGCAAAGCACCAGTCTGCTGCTGCAGCTGCGTGCTCTACAGCTCCCAACCCGATCACTGGCTTTTTCACTCGTGTGACTGACGTGACACCCGCTCCCAGCTGCGGTGCTTCCCTTTCAGCCCCTGAAAAAAAAGACCATTCCGAGTGCCGTGTCCAGAAACGAAACCCTAACTGCAGAGGTACTGTGGGCGCTAAAGGTGGCTAATTGCGTTTATTGTGTTACTGTGCAATCGTTATTTAAATAAATGGTTATTTTGTATTATAAACTACAAAGCTTGTCATTTATTTTAGTAAAAATATGCTGTGGTAAAACATAGATTTTTCTTATTATTTAACATGTATACATAGGTGTGACGAGACACTTATCCCACGAGACGAGATTTTTAGACTTATTTTTTTAAATCCTTAATGATGAAATATATAGGGGAAAATAGTATTTTATTCAACTGAAAAACACAAAATGCAAAAAAATATAGGTGCATTTTGAAATCAACTTGAACTTTATGAAATTAAGCTTCTATTTTAATGAATTATAAGCAGTAATAACAACATGTAAACTACAGCTGCACGATTCTGGATAAATTGAGAATCACACTTTTTTATATAAATTGGAGATCACAATTCTCTCACAATTCTGAGAAAAAAAAAGATTAGAAAACTAAACAAAATAATGTAATTTATTAGTGGGTCTGACAAAATGTTCATTGCTGAAGTCTTTTAAAAATATATTAATTTGAACAAAATAATAAAATAAATTAAATGAAGGAATCAGTGTCTCACTTCATAAAGACTTAAACTATTGGAATCTCCTGAATTAATGATTAAATTACAAATACTTTTTAAATGGGTTGTCGTTAACAATACAAGTGTTAAGATGCTTTCGTTTTGATCGCTACTGTAGACTACTTATACTTGCTACTGCTACTATTTGATCGCTACTGTAAGTGTTTATACCCAAACTATAAACTTTTATCTCAGTACTTCTTAGGGATGCACTGAAATGAAAATTCTTGGCCAAAGCTGAAGCCGAACAAAATGAAACACTGGGCCGAAGGCCAAATACGTTTTTTTTCCCCGCATTTTTTCCCCCATGTAGGCATAGTTTGTAGTAGGCCTTTAATTTGTTCACCATTGCATAAATTAAATAGCCAAAATGTGCTTTTTACCGTTTTGTCCTCCTTTTCAAATAAAACAATCAATTACAAAACAACAATTTTTAAATATTTACTTAACACTGAATATTTTTTAACAATCTATCAGACATTATACCAACAAAGCACAATTTTTGGCCATTTTTGAGATCCCCTTCTTGAATCAGGCATGTATTTTTTCTGTACAAATAAATGCAGCCTTGCTGAGAAGAGACTTCTTTTAAAACATTAGAAAATATTACAGATCCCAATTTGAACACTGTGTGAATGTTATAATAAATGTATTAATAGAGCTGTTGTAGTGTAATTATTATTATCATTATTATTGTCTTACTTTTTTATTTTATTTTACAGAACATCATTAAAATTACAATACTAACATTTTTGAATGTTGAGGAGCTTTTATTTTGGCAGAAACCCGCAGGAAGACCTCAATGCTTCTTTTTGTTGACGCAGATTTATAAATGATTCTGACAAGTTTGGGAAGATGTTTGTCGCACGTATGGCATTGGCACATGCCTTTCAAAAAAACTAATAAAATGCAACTGCCGAGTAACAGTGTTTTTAGCGCAGATTTTTCTTGCGCTTTGGACTTTGAACCCTGGCGCGGCAAGCTTGTGCAGCGCTGTTATATGCAATTTGTGCTCACAAGATCTCGTCACATCCCTAATACATATACATTTCATGAAACATTAGGTCATGAATATTTACCTCAAAGTTATGGAAAAGTCATGGAATTTTATTGGTAAAAATGTGTATGAACCCTGTATAATGGTTTTTTTTTTGTTCAGATCTTATGGCAGTGTTTTTAAAGCCATTCACAAGGAATCAGGCCAGGTTGTGGCCATTAAACAGGTTCCTGTCGAATCAGACCTGCAGGAGATCATCAAAGAGATCTCCATAATGCAGCAATGTGACAGGTAAAACAGCCATTAATGAATAACAATATTTTTTTATTAATCTCTTATTATTGGCTCTATATGAAACATTTCTCAACACTACAGTTACTGTGTTCGTGTATTTTAACAGTCCTTATGTGGTGAAGTACTATGGCAGCTATTTCAAGAACACAGATCTGTGGATTGTGATGGAGTACTGTGGTGCTGGATCGGTGTCTGATATCATCAGACTGCGCAACAAAACGGTAAATACAACTGTAAATACACTACAGAACTTCATTGCATGGTTAATAACACTGTTTTTTTTTCTCTTGTCAAGCTCACCGAAGAGGAGATCTCCACAGTCCTTAAATCCACCTTGAAAGGTCTGGAGTATCTCCATTTCATGAGGAAAATCCACAGAGACATCAAAGCAGGGAATATTCTCCTCAACACAGAGGGCCATGCTAAACTAGCTGATTTCGGAGTGGCTGGACAACTTACTGTGAGTATTGAAACTGTCTTGCTTTAATGTAGGACTTGCATAAACTACTAGTTTGTGTCTATGGGTTTGAGCATTACTCAACATTTTTATTTAAATTTTCTATATTTTAGAATAGTAGTGAAGACATAAAAAATATAAAAGATGTGCTTTTTTGCTTGTTTCTTTTTTTTGTTCATTGTTATTTGTTATATTAAAGCGAAAATAAAGTGTAACTCCAATCCATAGTGTGGAAGTGTGGGAATTATGTTGTTTTAAACAAATACATTTAGTATTTTCAGTTTCTTCTTAAATCATTAATTAAAACATTTCAGTTTAGTTTAGAAAAAACAAAACGTTTACGGTTTACATTAAAATTCTAAGTACTTAAGTATCCAAATGAAATGTTTTTCTCTAATCCATAATCATCTAAGATCAATCTCGGTCAAGTGTATCCAAACTGGTTGTGTATATCATGTTTCATGAAGTAATCACGTTTATTTATAATGACCACAAGGACACAATGGCGAAGAGGAACACGGTTATAGGAACACCATTCTGGATGGCCCCTGAAGTAATCCAGGAGATCGGCTACAACTGCGTGGCAGATATCTGGTCTCTCGGCATCTCATCCATAGAAATGGCTGAAGGAAAACCTCCTTATGCCGACATTCATCCAATGAGAGTGAGTGGAACACACTGAGAAGTTCTTGATGTGAAATTGAAATAAGAAACTGGTTGGTGATGGTGTGTCTTTTTGTGCCATTAGGCTATTTTTATGATCCCCACAAACCCTCCACCCACTTTCCGCAAGCCAGAGCTGTGGAGTGATGAATTCACAGATTTTGTGAAGAAATGTCTGGTGAAGAATCCAGAGCAGAGAGCGACGGCCACTCAACTGCTACAGGTATAGGAAGAGCCAAAAATATTGCTAACTACTAGTTCCTGTTTATGATTCATACAGCTATTTATTATTTTCCCGATATTATTTTGGGGATTTTTGGGGGGGTTTTCCATCCAAGTCATGATCGTAAACATCTGGTATGCTTTTCATTGTCTATTCGGCAGCATCCATTTATAACCAATGCTAAGCCGGTGACCAACCTCCTGGAGCTGATCAGAGACGCCATGGATATGAAGGACAAGAAACAACAGGAGCAGCAGAGAGAGCTGGAGGAGGATGACGAGAACTCTGTGAGATAATTCACCGACGTTGTGTATTAGTTCTTCAGTTTACGTCAGCGTTTGTGTTTTAACTGATGTCGTATGTGACTGCATTGTGCAGGATGAGGAAGTGGAAGTGGATTCCCACACCATGGTGAAGTCTGCTTCAGAGAACGCTGGAACCATGCGAGCCACAGGCACCATGAGCGACGGCGCTCAGACCATGATCGAGTATGGTGGCACCATGCTGGAGTCTGACCTGGGCACCATGGTCATCAACAGCGATGATGATGATGATGATGAGGTAGATCTCGGCTCGATGAGGAGTGAGTATTTGTATCATTTTCTTGACATTATCACTTTTTTGCTGATTTGAGAAATGTTTAATCTTGTTTTTTTTTCCTTTAAACAGGAAATCCTACATCTCAGCAAATTCAGCGTCCATCCTTCATGGACTACTTCGACAAAAAAGACTCAAATAAAGCACAAGAGAGTAACAATCACAACCAGCAGGACCCGTGTTTAAATTCCAAGACCGCTTTCCCTGATAATTGGAAAGTGCCGCAAGATGGAGATTTCGATTTTGTAAGTGCTCTGATAATGTTCTTTTGATTCGTTGTTTAAGCATAAAGCATAATCGAATGAATCACTGTTTGTTTCTGTCTGTGAAGCTGAAAAACCTTGACTTTGAGGAGCTCCAAATGCGCCTTTCTGCTCTGGACCCCATGATGGAGCGAGAGATTGAAGAACTGCGGCAGCGCTACACGGCTAAGAGGCAACCCATCCTTGACGCCATGGATGCGAAGAAACGCCGGCAGCAGAACTTCTAACCGACCTCACAGATGCTGAAGCTTCAAAGCTGGCTGGCCAGATCTTATGTCCCCTTCTATGTCCAATCTTTGTACTGATACGTCTTAATCTAGATTCCTGCTGTTTTTGCATTCAAAGAAGGTACCAGTGGATGTATAAAACATAAAAACACGATTTTTTTTTGTTCTTTAGAATTCAAAGGTCACTATTAGGAGTTCACTTTAAACAGAACTAATTATTCACAATCGTAATCACCCTCTATTGTTATAAATTTTAGGCTTTTCTTCTATAACTTTAAAATTCAAGCCATCTCTACATCCGCGGTTAATTCTTTCTTATACTGTAAATGAATCCAAGGTGAAAATTACTGTGAACGTGAAGTTTTGTGGCTGAATTTTTAAGAAATGCTGGTTGGACTGCTGCAAAGTCATTTTAGGTGTGAATGGATTACTAAACCAAAGACAATCAAAAGCAGAGAATGCCTTAGAGTGTTTGATAACCCTCTTGTGGAAGTTTGCATCACCAAGCTATAGGTTAGTATTCTGCTAATATGGGACCATGTTAGAGTAGAGATGCCACAGTCATCTTTACTGGTATTAATTTAGAGAGAATCGGGACCATTCCTGCAGTTATGCTTCCCATCCCATCAAAATCCGTTGTCGGCACAAAGTGAGGTTTGAAACATCTGTCCGCAGCTTTGTAAAAATGCATGGCTTATTTATGCTGAATGTCACTTTCTCTGTTTCTGTGTGACGTCTGTATGGTCTCTTCGCTGCCACTGGTTCTTTGATAACTTGTGGCAAGTATTTGTGTGAGGAAGTGAGAACTACTTTTCCTGTTCCCCATTTTAAAGTTCTCGCTTTATCTCAGGGGTTGCTCGGCTTTGAACTGTCTCTCTTTCTTCTGGTCCTTTTCAAAGATTGAGTTATTTCAAATGCAGTGATTTAGTTTTTCTCAGTATGGTAATGGTGCCATCATTATTAGGCCTATTGAGTCTCTCCATAACTACCAAAAGCAATACAGCAACTCAAGGACAAAGTAATGTAACAATGCCAGTGATGTGAATGACCTGAACCAGTTGCTGAATCTTTTCAGAGAAGGATGAGTTGTTTTAAATACACGTTAAAATTACTCACAATGTTAATGCCCTGATTGTGGACTGATGATGTCTATAAATCTGAGTTGGTTTGAAGTATAGTCTGCTAACGATTTTTCTTTTTTACAAAAGCTTATTCATAAAATAGGGATGTTATCAATGCCTTACATTTCCTGCAGTTGTGAGTTATATCAGTTTATTTCATACTCTGGCATTTACAACAGGCACATTTTTCCTGAACACTCTAATTTATTGTGCATTATTCATAATGTATGTTATTTTTTGCACTCTGCATAGAGTTTTTGAATAAAGGTCTGTTACTTGTCTCCTTAAACCCCATGTGGACTTATTTAACAACAGTATATTTAATATTGTTAAACATACAGGACACGCTATTAAATAGAAATACACAGACAGACCTGGAAAAAAGGACATTTTAAGTGATTTCCAATCTTTGGAAATTAGTAAAATATTGTTCTAGTTTTTCTCAGCTCCAAAAATGTTTTTAAATAGAAATTGTTCTTTTTGAGAACAAATGTGTATTATCTTTTCAAAATGTCTTTCAGGTTGAAGCTACAAAAACAATACTTATAGTTTGAATATGATTTTCTTGTTTATTTAAACTATGAACACTACAAACAAAAAAACTAAACAAGCTAACATTTATACAATTTTATATATATATATATATACACACACACAGGTGCATCTCAATAAATTAGAATGTCGTGGAAAAGTTAATTTATTTCAGTAATTCAACTCAATTTGCGAAAAAAAACATGTATTTTTTAAATTCAATGCACTCAGTGAAGTAGGTTAAGTCTTTGGTTCTTTTAATTGTGATGATTTTGGCTCACATTTAATATAAACCCACCAATTCACTATCTCACAAATTAGAATATTTCATAAGACAATAAAAAAAACATTTTAGTAAATTGTTGGCCTTCTGGAAAGTACGTTAATTTACTGTTATTTACTCAATACTTGGTAGGGGCTCCTTTTGCTTTAATTACTGCCTCAATTTGCACGTGGCATGGAGATATCAGTTTGTGGCACTGCTGAGGTGGTATGGAAGCCCAGGTTTCTTTGAACATGGCCTTCAGCTCCTCTGAATTTGTGGTCTCTTTTACTCAATAGATTCTAATGGGGTTCAGTCTGGTGAGTTTGCTGGTCATTCAAGCACACCAACATCATGGTCATTAAAACCAATTTTGGTGCTTTTGGCAGTGTGGGCAGGTAACAAATCCTGCTGGAAAATGAAATCAGCATCTTTAAAAAGCTGGTCAGCAGAAGGAAGCATGAAGTGCTCCAAAATTTCTTGGTAAACGGGTGCAGTGACAGTGCAGTTTAAAAAACACATTGGACCAACACCAGATGACATTGCACCCCAAATCATCACAGACTGTGGAAACTGAACACTGACTTCAAGCAACTTGGGCTATGAGCTTCTCCACCCTTCCTCCAGAATCTAGGACCTTGGTTTCCAAATGAAATCCAAAACAAAACTTACTCTCATCTGAAAAGAGGACTTTGGACCACTGGGCAACAGTCCAGTTCTTCTCTCTTAGCTCCAGGTAAGACGTCTCTGACGACAACTGTAGCCAAATTCCTTGACACGTCTGTGTGTGGTGGCTCTTGATGCCTTGACCCCAGCCTCATCCATTCCTTGTGAAGTTCACCCCAAATTCTTGAATCGATTTTTGCTCGACAATCCTCATAAAGCTGCGTTCTCTCGGTTGGTTGTGCCATCTTTTTCTCCACACACTTTTTCCTTCCACTCAACTTTCTGTTAACATGCTTGGATATAGCACTCTGTGAACAGCCAGCTTCTTTGGCAATGAATGTTTGTGGCTTACCCCTCCTTGTGAAGGGTGTCAATGATTGTCTTCTGGACAACTGTCAGATCAGCAGTCTTCCCCATGATTGTGTAGCCCAGTGAACCAAACTGAGAGACCATTTTGAAGGCTCAGGAAACCTCTGCAGGTGTTTTGAGTTGATTAGCTGATTGGCATGTCACCATATTCTAATTTTTGAGATAGTGAATTGGTGGGTTTTTGTTAAATGTGAGCCAAAATGATCACAATTAAAAGAACCAAAGACTTAAACTACTTCAGTCTGTGTGCATTGAATTTACTTAATACACGAGTTTCACAATTTGAGTTGAATTACTGAAATAAATTACATTTTCCACATCATTCTAATTTATTTAGATGCACCTGTATATATTTATATATATATATATATATATATAATATATATATATATATATATATATGCCTTCAAACCATAAAATAACTAGTTACACTAAATACCGTAATTACTCCATTACACAGAGCTCTAAATTATCCTGCCAGCTGAAAACTACGGTATTTATGCATACAACACCTGTATCAGCTTGTTTAACCATACATGCTCTGTCTACGATTTATGTCCTTGATTTTTCCTTCAAATATAGTTCCATACTGTGTGACATGTTATTGAATGATCGTAAATAAACACGTGTCATGTGTCTATATGTGCGTCGTTATGGTAGGAATCGCTGACGCCTACTAGAAGTGAATCCCTACAAACCTGCTTTACAATCATTCATTAACTCAAGTAGAAGTCTACTGACAGTCGTGCTTCCCGGGTGTTCAGAGATGTCTGCGTTATTAGGAAGATCATTCACACAGCAGCTGCTCCAGCCGCCATCGGGCCCTACAGGTGAGAGTCCAGTCAAACCAGCAGGTTTACCTTCCCCAGCAAACGCACATGTGACATGCTCTAACTAACGTATGGATAAGTGTGATTTTCTACTTAAAACACCACCAGCTATGCATTGAGCAACAAAATGCCCGACATAGGCTGCAATGCAATATTTGTTCGGGGCGTGTCTTTAGAAAGCGCACTCAGCAACTTTGTGCTGGAGATTCAGTGCGACTTACATTTCATAAACAGTTTGGATGAGATGGCTTCTATTCAGAGAAAAATACCATATACACCTAAAGCACCTATTAGACAAGGCATATACAGGTAAGAGTCTCAACCACTTTAATGTTACAGAATAATAGCATTTAGATTCAAAACTGTTTTACATTTTAAAAATAGGGATTTTATGCATGCATTATGAAAAGATTTCTGTAACGTTCCATAATACCACCGGTTTATCATTTTTAACAGGGGGCTTCAACCCCCTTTATAAAAATATAAAAAAGTTTCTCCAAAATAAAAAAAAGATATTTCCTATTTACAGATGTTAGAGCTTTTTATATTTATTATTAATTAATGCATGTTTTCATGTATTTATTTTGCATAAAATGCAATTGAAAGTGGTTACAATGGGGGTGTTGATGTTTTAACCAATAGAGTAAGAGAATGAATTATCTCACAGAGTTCATTGACTTGACCAGAGGTCAATGCGGTTTCTTCTGCTTTAACAGTACGGTTATGTTAAAAATGGGTTCGGAAAAGTATTTCTGGCACTAGATTAGTGTTTTTTGTTTGTGCATATATTCTATATTATATACATTTCACTTTATGCCCAGCTGATTACATGATTTAAACCAGCGTGAATCAATATTGATGAGATTTGATGTACGAGTTGACCTATGATCTTCCAGTTGTGCAAACCTTGTGCTTAAACAACTGGCATTAATTCTTGCATTATGTAACTTACTGAAGTTGTCTTGTATTAAACACATATTAACTTGGACTTGATATTTGTCTTGGACTATGATCTCAAGCTGAACTTGCACTTGATCTTTGTGGTCTGCAATTCTACTGTGAGATATTTTAGTTTATATAATATTCAGTATCCAATTTATGATTAATAATATCCAAATGTACTATGCCCAACCTTAAATAAAGCTAGAAAACCTGATTGGCTGTTGGGCTTTTTTTTAACTGCAGTGCACTGGTTGTGCCAGCAGAAGGCAGAGGAAGATAACATTACCCACAATGCATTGTAATATATATTAGTAAAACATCCTTATTCTTTCCAAAACCAGAGTTCATTATTAATTTACATTTTAAATGATATTGCTACTACATTCAGCCAGGCTGTTTTGGTGGACCGCACAATGTACATCTCGGGACAGATCGGCATGGAGGTTGGAGGACAGTTGGTGGCGGGAGGAGTGCAGGCTCAGGCCAAGCAGGTGACAAAACACATATAGTGGCCTTTAAACGACTGTTGACATTTTGATGAATAAATGATTCATTCACAATCATGTATTAGAATTATATTTTAAGTAATTCATATATTAAGTAAATATGGTCTGTTTGGATTTCACATTGACTTTAATACACAAATTAACAAGTTTTCAAAACAAAAAAAAAATCCAATGTTGGATAAATGTAGTTATGCATGTTTCAATGTTTTTCCTTACAACTTCATAGGCACTCATTAACATGGGGGAGATTCTAAAAGCTGCTGGATGTGGATATGAAAATGGTAAATCATCAAGAATCACCTGATTAAAGTTATAGTTCACCCAAAAATGAAAATTGACTCAACCTCACGCCATCTAGGATGTATGTTGTAACCCATATGGGAACCCGAACCAACAGTTTGAAGTTAAACATTTTGTAATGTTTTTTTTTTCTTACAAACATGAAGCTTTTCATTTCAAAAGACATTTATTTATGGACTGGTGTTGTGATTTACTCGTGGATTATTGTGATGTTTTTATACGCTTTTTGGACTCTCATTCTGACGGCACCCATTCACAGCATAGAAATGCTACATTTCTCAATTTTTTTTCTGATGAATAAACAAACGTATCTACATCTCAGATGGCCTGAGAGCAAATTTGCAGCAATTTTTCATTTTTGAGTGAACTATTCCTTTAAAATGTCAGTTCTTTCTTAAAGATTTTCAGGCATTTTGTAAACTGTACTTTTATTTCATTTTTGCAGTTGTCAAAACCACAGTGTTGTTGGCAGACATTAATGACTTCAATAACGTCAATGATGTTTACAAGCAGTGTGAGTATGAATAAAAGAGTTATGGTGGAATAATTCATCACAGAGTGCGGTATACACATACAACCACAGATTTGCCTTACAGTTTCAGTAGACTTGCTAATGTAGAAAACCCTCATAATTGGGAATGACATTGTGGTGGAATTAAAAACAATCGTGACATTTGTGTTCCCGGTGTATCCCTTTCCTAAAATAACTTTACTTACTTAAAAGGTTGTGGGTTCAATTCCCAGGGAACACACATACTGATAAAAAAAATGTATAGCCTGAATTGGATAAAAGCGTCTGCTAAATGCATAAATGTTTCCATCCTACACTTTAATGCTAATGATTTATGCAAGTTATTGGTTATTCAAATGTTTCACAAAGATGCCTCAGTGCATCCCTGGGTATTTCCTCTTGAACACAAAGCTGATGGGTAATCCTATCCTGTCTGCGTGTAAAGGGATACAGTGCAGTTCTGTGAAACGAAAGCCTCCTCTTTACGAGGACAACCCATCCACTGCCTCCTACCCCACAGAACTTTCCATGATGTGACATGCAAACCTGCAGCGTCAACAAATACTCTGAATTGAATTCATGTCGTTCTCTCTTTAAAACATGAAATTAATGATGCATAAGTGGCTGCTTTTCATGATCACAAGCACTACAGTAGTCAACTATGCAGGATAAGATTATATCTTATATAGACACAAAGTGTCAGTTTCAACTTTACAGGCAGTTTTGTTTTGATTTACACTTTGTCATCAGGAAAGAACCCAGATTTTCCCAAAGTCTGAAAACTTTGATATCTCTGTTTTTTTCATCTAAGTTTTCAAGAGCAATTTCCCAGCTAGAGCCGCCTATCAAGTAGCTGCCCTGCCCAGGGTGAGTATAAAACAGACTAGTTAGTGGTGTATGCTAAGGTAACTATAATCTACTGCTCAAAAGTTTGGGGTCAGTAAATCAGCCTATTAGAATGATTTCTGGAGGATCATGTGACACTGAAGACTGGAGTAATTATGATGAAAATTTTCACACAATTATTTCAAATTGTAAAAATGTTTCACATTACGGTTTTTAATCTAATAAATGCAGCCTTGGTGAATATAAGAGACTTATTTCAAAACATTTAAAGTCTAACTGAAAAAAAGACGTTTTAACAGTAGTGCAAGTATTAAATGTATTAAACTTGGCACACAATCATCTCACACTGTTTTAGCTACGGAGATGAAGAATACCTCAAATGATATGGCTTCTTGAGGAGAGTTGTACTGTTACTTTATTGTAAGTGATCAACTTGAGATAAAAAGGGAGGGAAATCACATAAACCTGCACTGTGTTTATACCTCACTTTAACTTGACTTTCTGTTTACAGGGGGGACTTGTTGAGATTGAAGCGGTCGCTGTTTTGGGACCCATCACAGATGCTTCCTGACTATATGAACCCAGCATGCATCACAAATTGTAAATACCGTTATACAGAGTCAAACCACATCCCAGATTATAAAATCAATCAGACTTTTAACCTCTCATTAAACTGATAACCGGGAAGTCACAGAGTCTGCTTCCAATTTTGCTAATATAAGCATTCTATTGAAAGTTTCTGATTTACTGTTGATTTTTCATCATTATATATTCTGTAATAGCAACCATTCAAAACCCCGTTCAATTCAACTTTATTTTTAAACTTGTCATTATCACATTAATCTGTCATTACATTAAATCAATCCACACCACAAAAACAACATTACTTCCATTTGTTGAGTTCAATTTGTCATGTTTGTTGCAGGAAATATTAGCATACAATAAATAAAATCAAAAGGCCTGTTCTTTCAAATATCATGGCCATTGTCATTTTAAATTAATATAACATTTTATTTTAGTTGGTAAAATATCACATAATTATATAAATAGCATTCCACAATTTTTATATTCACTTTGGCTGTTGCATTTTTAGAGGGGTAAAAGCCACTAAAATAGGCACCAATATTAAATATTGAAGGAAATCTCTAACTAAAGCCACAATTATAATTCACTAAACTATAACTGGAGTGGGATGTTTGTAATCTTTGTATATAACGACAGGCACAGAGTCTCTGAAAACCGGGGGGGGGCCTGTTTCATAAAAGACGCTAAGAAAAGCGGGAATTAAAGTCCAAAACCTGACTTGAAATAACCTAACAAATCAATCGGGACTAAAGTGGTTTCATAACGGACAATTCAAGTTCACACAATCTCACTAACTCGATCCAGGTCCAATGAGTCAGGATAATGTGATGTGCAGGCTTATTCTTAAGCGGGCCCTTAATGTCGCATCATGATCAGATCAGTGCATAACTGATACGTCACAGGTATATTTCTGATCTGTAAATGTTTGAAAGTCATGCAAATATCTATTTTGTTGTCAGGAGTGGGGCTTACGTGAGCGAACGAGCGCTGCGGCGCGCTACACAGACGGAGTAGGCCTACTAGCGCAGTAATTCTTCTGCTAAAATATTTGTTGTTAGACATTAAATGTGACACATCATTTTAATCCTACATATAAGTGTATTTTTATGATAGCAGTAACTGTAAATCAAATGTTAGCTGGCTAATACTAGCTCAAATTAGTTCCTCCTATCAGTTAAAATGTAATCTGATTTCTATTTTCATTTTTAATTCAGTGATTTTAAGTTTTAATTTGTGTTTTTAATGCTTTGATGCTCTAAAGAGCAATTTTAGACTGTAAAGTTTTGTTCTAATAACCATAAAATGTACAGCTGTCATAAAACCCGAGAGAAAGGCTGCATGGCTAGAAACGGCTGATTATATGAATGCACAAGAAGCAACTATGTTAAAATTTTTTCATATATCTTTAAAAAAAAGGTAATTAGTCTACATTTTGGAAACAATAGGCTACATTAAATTCAGTTGGTTGTAGCCTATTTTTATGTATTTGAATATTTAATGTGTATTTTCTGTATACTTTTATCTTTTGTACTAATAATAAAGTCAACTAATTGTATGTGAGGAGAGTCAGTGGTAATATCGATGCGTTCCTATTGGTCCGTATTAGAGGAGCTCAGTTAGCCAGGTTAGTTTCTCAGCATAAGTTGCCACAGTGACTGAGCTTGAGTTCTAGTAATTTTGCTTCCAGAAACCAAATCAAGTGAAAATAAGTCAGAATTACTGAAATAAGCCTGGCTTATTTGGTAAACTTGTTTTATGAAACAGCCCCCAGTTGGTCTATATCTTGGCAACGAACAGCAGTATCTATATAATAAATAAGCTAATGTTCAACTGTATTTTTAAACTATGCATATGAAATCTTGAGTTTATTGAAATCAGGTGATTGAGTCTGGATTCTGTAGTAACTGTCAAATGATGCACACTTAACTCTCTTCACCAGAGGCTGAAAGAGAAGTGGTATGAGATATCAGACAAGACATGTATCCTCAAGAGAAGATGAACTTTTTATATCTGTCTTGCATCATATTACCCTACTTACCAGGTGCTTCCTCTGGTGGGGCAGATTCGGCCTGGGCCTCAGTGTTGTTTTCTGTGAAAATATAGATGCATGTAATTATTTATATTCATTTAGGCTTAATTCATATTTTTTTCATCGTAATGGTTGATGCAGCCAAAAATAAATGTAAATACATTTTGGTTAAAACGTTCATATAAAAATTCTCATATATGTGTGACCCTGTCAAAACCAGTCATAAGTGTCAATTTTTCGACATTTTGATTTATACATACTCTGAACGCTGAATAAATACGCTTTCCATTGATGTATGGTTTGTTATGATAGGACAATATTTGGCCGAGGTACAACTATTTGAAAATCTGGATTCTGAAGGTGCAAAATAATCTAAATATTGAGAAAATTGCCTTTAAAGCTGTTCAAATTGAAGTTCTTAGCAATGCATATTACTAATCAAAAATTAAGTTTGAATATATTTACGATAAGAAATTTACTAAATATCTTCATGGAACATGATCTTTACTTAATATCCTAATGATTTTTGGCATAAATGAAAAATTATAATTTTGACCCATACAATGTATTTTTGGCTATTGCTACAAATATACCCAGCGACTTAAGACTGGTTTTGTGGTCCAGGGTCACATATGATAAATGTATCAATCTACAGAGACCATTAGCTGATTGTATCTTTTCAGGACACGCCCTGTGTGTTTCTCACATTGGACTTACTAAAACTAATACAAAAATATAAAATGTATATTTAAAATCAGTTGCTATGTCCAGCAGAGTATTATTTCTTGTTACATTCTGTTCTGTGGTTAGTCATTATGTCATTTGACAATGTCAAAGTTTTTTTCCACATTGCACCCAAGACATTTGCATCCGTGGATAAATTGTCATTTACATTTAAAATTCAGGCAGTGAGGCAAGCTGTGGCCCTCGCCACATTTAAGATCTGGCCAAAGAAATTACTGTTAAAGATGAAAATAATGCACTACTCCTAATTCCATTTTTTACGGTGTATTCATAATCCCGAAATCAAACCTGTTCGTCTAACTGGAACCTGGTTTCAGTAGCCAAAATCTTTTCTTTCTCAAAGTTCAGTTCTCCTAACATTTTTCAGACAATCAGATGGAAGAACATCTGCTAGAACCCCTTAGTAAAACGTTCGGTAACAAGGGCTGGAAATGGCAAATTAAGCAGGGCAGTGTTGTACTCCTAGGTCACCAAACAATTAGTAGGACAATTGTCAGGTTACTTAGAGTTAAACAAACACACGATTACCTGTTTAAACTAGAGCCAACACCTTTCACTTAAGTATGAATGTGTAAAATGATGCTTTAACTTCTTATAACAATACAAATGAATTCCAGGAAGCCTTCGTTGTAAAAGAGAACGTGCAAGGTGTTTTGCATCTAGAGATACATCCCTCGAAAGTACCAAAGCCATTTGCATGCACAAGAACAGAACACAAGGTAGTATGCACCTTTATCTTGAAGAACTACTCTGAGCCAGTTTTTCCATGAGACTTTACTCACAGTCCCTTTAAGTTTTGGAAACTGGCTGTTGTCTGTAAATGTGAAACGTACCACTTGGTGCTGGTTCTTCGGTATGCTCCGCTGTCGTGGAGGGGCTGGCTTCGGGTTCAGCAGGCTGGTCCGTCGTAACGGCCTCAGCAGGTGCTGCTTCTGGTTCACTGTGAGCTACAGCAGCCTCGGAGCTCTGCACTTCCTCTGAGGCTTCAGGAGCTGCACTGGATGTCTGTGGAGATTCCTCAGCTTGGGTTTGGTCTGGAATCGTCTCACTGTCTGCTGCAGGACCACCGTTTTCATTACTTGTTCCTTAGAGATTAAGACAAACTAATTTAACCAGGGTTGTTATCGTGAACTAAAACTAAAACCATTAAAATAATGAATTACTTGAAATAAAAACTTTAACTAAAATATAATCTGATCAAATATAATAAAACTAAATGAAAATGAGAAATCTCCTTGGCAATAAGTTGGAGTTGGAGCACCCCAATAATGGGGGAAAAAAACATAATAAAACAGAATATTTTAAAATATCTAAATTTGAAATATTTACAAAAAATAAAATTGAATATCAATGATACTGAAATACCTTTTTTAAATATTATTTTACATTATAATTATAAAACAGTCAAAACATTTTTTGTGATTTTTTTCCACTACTATTTCTCTTATATTATGGTGCACATGTTTAGGCATATACATATATTAAATGGGGTACAACCTGCATGGAGTCAGAACTTGTGATATATTGTGTCATTTCTGCACCAGCATCTCTCTCTCTCTCACACACGTTTTTCCATCATTCCAGAGACTTCTACTACTTTTATACTGACCAAACAATATATTATATCCCTAAACCTACCCCTTACAGAAAACCTGTTTGCACTTTCGGTTAAAGATAATACAATTTTAGGTTTTACTATCCTTGTGGGACATTTGGTCAAGTATACACACACATATAGTTTTCAAACTGGTTTCCGCAACACAAACCATCTAAATTTCAATACTGATAAAATAATCCACTTTGAGTTCAATATACTCAGCTCAGTTCAACACATTGCATTATATTTAAGTCTTTTCCACAGAATTTACATTTTATCAACACAGAATTGGAAAATTGTATGTATTTTCTCTCTTCCTACCTTCTGTGTATCAAGTGTCAACAGCATATACTTACATGAAACTGAAAGCAATACACTGACTTTTGGTTAAATACCAAAACATAACAACAGGTGCTGAAAGGAAATGGATGTATTAAAACAGGCAAACTTGCAAAGCTTTACGACATCGGACATCTGTGATCTAAAGCACACAACATTTACATGAAACCTTCTTCTCAGCTCCATAAGCACACACTTTGTTTAAATGTCACCACTGGCAGGTTGACATGCATCACCACACTTGAGTGAGCTCCTGAGGTGCGGAGGACCTCCTCTTATGACCTAAAATGTATTTCCTCAGATTCCAAGAACTCACCCACTGTGATAGCTCAGGAAACAGACATGTAACATCAACAAAGCAAAACAAATGTCCTTCATTTGTTTGACAAATTTAATGCAATACAACCAAACTCAAAAATCTATTTAAATGTATTTTGATCTTTGCAGGGTTTTTGAAAACACACATTATATGAATGTCCATGAGATTGCAATCAATATCAACATTATATTAAAATTTTATAAACAAAAAAAAAAACACGTTCATGTGTTTTGTGTGTATATTTTAGGTGTTCTGACCAGTCACCATTTTAAGCATTTTGACATTTCTAATCACATTTTTGCTGCTGCCGTGTGACAAATCCATTTTTTAAAGTACTAATATTTTGTTCCTGTAGCTCTGAGCATGGTGCTAAAAACATCAAAGATATGGGTTTGTATCCAGTAAATGCATTTTGCCACTATGGATAAAAACATCTGCCAAATACATAAATGTAAACATAACATGGGATCATTAAAACTGCATGTTAATTATAAAACCACATAGTGTTTCTCTGAAATAATGTTAATCATTTAAAAGCAGTTATCAAATTGCGATTTGAAATTGTCATCTAAACCATAAAAACATTTTTTCTTGGAACTTTCAGTTAAAAGTCTTATAGTTTAAGCTCTGGGCAAGCAGTTTAACCTTAGGTTTCTCCATGGGGACTTTTAATGTAATGAATACAGTAAGTTTCTCTATTGTAGACGCTGGAGTCAAGTAGATCTGAACTGTATGGCGGACTGATGACAGCGTTCTGGATAAGGATCTGGGTGCCTCACACAATAGCTGGGTCCAGTTTCAAGTTAGGGCGACCCAGGATCCGAAAGGTAACTAAGATCACAATCTTCCTCTATCACTTAAGGATCTGCCATGCATTTTAGCATTGGTGTCTACACAGTATGACATCTATATCACACTATGTATGTACCAAATGCAGTGCCCCCACCTAAAATCCTCCCTTAACCTCATGAAACACCTTACATATACAATATTTGACTAAATATAGATCAATTGTGATTTTTCTTTTAAAAAAAAATTTTTTGGGGGGGGGGTAGTGTATTCTTACCTGATGTGCTTCCATCTTGTTTGGTGTTGGGTCGTGTTGTGTCTTGAGCTGTGGTCTGGGTGCTAGAAGTGCATCCCATCGTGTCTTCCTCTGACAGGAGTGAAGGCAAACGCTTTAGTGAGTGTTGTCGTGCCCAGCGGCGTACATCGACTTCAAGTGCAGGAGGAATGTGTTAATTAAACGCGCAGTTGTAGAGACAGCACTCATTCCCTGGCCAGGGAACACATTGGGTGTATCTGAGTGTGTATGAGCGACGCTCATATGCAAACCTGCTCTTATGCCCGGTAACTTCACAGTTGAATTTGCAATGCTAAAACATCAGCGACGTTCTGTCCTCTCTGATTACAATGCTAAGAAATTAAAGGTGACGATTGGTGTTCAACTTAAGTTCTAACAACCAAAATAATGATATAAATCCGATGACATATGTTTACTAAGAGTACTTTTATTCTAACTTTAAAATAACATCACGTTCTCTATGTTTTGGTTTAGTAATTTTGGCGACATCTACAGGTGACATCTGGAGTAGCGCTGGTCAACCCCAACTAGACTGTCATAAAAATCACTGTAGCCTGTACATCTACATCTCAATATATATTCCTACCGTCCATACCTAAGTAGTTTAAGTCTTTAGTTCTTTTAATTGTGATGATTTTGGCTCACATTTAACAAAAACCCAGCAATTCACCAATCTCAACAAATTAGAATATGGTGAAATGCAGAGGTGGTCAGTAACGAAGTAAAACTTCTTCGTTACTGTACTTAAGTACATTTTTCAAGTATCTGTACTTTACTGGAGTAGTTTTATTTTGAGCAACTTTTACTTTTACTTCACTACATTCCAAAGCATAAGATCGTTTATTCTTTTTACACTACATTTCATAAAACATATCGTTACTCCTTATAATTCATCCGTGCTCCGAGACGCAGAAGCCGTGGTTTATTCATGAACAAACTGATTCTTTTCAATGAACCTGTTCAATCGGTTCGCAGATCGCAACAAACGATTCATTCACGAATTGGAATGATCCGATTGCAGCTGTTCTCGAGTCGAAAACTCACTGATTCAAATGATCCGTTTAAGAGCGAGTCTCAGTGAAATGAACTCACAAGTAAAGAACGGGCTGCTGAAACCTGCTGCGAAAAGTAAGATACTAATGTCCAATTTTAGGAAACATGTAATACTGAAAATCATATTTAATCAAAAACTGTCAAAACTGTCATTCTATGTTTTAAGCCTCTTGAAAACGAAACATGATCTATTTAAGATTAAATAAATAACAATGCACTTCATATTCCCCTTTCTGGCAACTTATTTTATTAAAATGCAAAATTATTACTATGTGATGTCTATTTTATATTGATTATCAACAGTCTTAGCCCTAAACGTTTTCTATTTTATGTGATGCTGATCAACTGTCACTAACAACTTGTGACATTCTAAGCATCTTAGTCTATGTAAAAAGCCACTATGTAGAATGTTCATCTGTAGGTCAAAAATTCTATGGTGTTTTGACATTTAAATCATTATGTCCAATATTAGTTCCCCCATGCATTAAATATCCTCCCAACACAGAGGACAGTAGAAAACACTTTATCAAAGAAAACTGGTCAAATCGGTTTTCTCTCACAGGAGTACATCGCAGTACATACATCACTCTATCAACAACATAGCAACTTCAGTCTTATCTCTGGTGGGGCTGAAAAATCCCAGCTTTTTGATTTATATAAAAATATGGCTTTCAGGAGAAGGATATAATTAAGCAAAATAAATCTATCTATCAGTACTTGGGGACTTCTTAGTCTTGGGTAGAAGTAGTATCTTATTTTTGAACATCTTGTACTTTTTTGTACTTGACTTGTGTACTATGTCATCACTGGTGAAATGCAATCAGCTACTCAAAACACCTGCGTTTTGAGCCTTCTCAAGTCTTCAAACTTGGTTCTGAAAAAGCTGATTTGAGTCACAATCACGGAAGCAGAACTTGATCTCAGATTGTTTTGACTGGTCTAATCTTGTTTGGTGCTAATCTAGGCTTGAGTGAAAATCACTTTCTTGTCAATCTGTACAAAAAACTGTGTCTCTCTGACAGTTTCCATCACACTTGATAGATAGAAATCAAACTTGCATTTTTTTAGGAATCTAAATTGTTTTGTTTGTCTGTCAGAATAACTCTTAGCATCTGTGTTATTTTGGAAAATCTGTAGTTATAAAAATATGTCTCCGTCCCTATATAAAAATTGCAAAATCACCGCAGCTATCTATTACTTTTTTACATCCAAATTGCTTTTTACTTTTACTGCTTTTACTTTTACTCTTAAAGTCAGCTCCCTCATCCAATTCATCCTGAGCCTTTGTGTGTTTGTCATCATCGAATCCAAGATTCAGAATGCAGAAGTAATGGATATGACTGATACGACACATTCCCTACTTTTAATATCTGAATAATTAATGCAACAGTACACAGCTGATCACTTATAAAGACCTGTGAGGCAACTGTTCCAATACTTATGCTCACATCAGATAAGGGGGATGAAACTCTAAAAGTGCTGAACTTCTTAGCTGGTAAAACATCTATGTGTTGAATCACCCAATAATAAAATTTTATTTTTGACATTATGTGGTATTGTCTCATATTCATCTTTTAATTATATTTGTAAGAGCCTCATACGTATGTCTTGACTCCACAGCCAACAGAGCAATTTTGACTTTACTGTTCCAATACTTTTGGAGGGCACTGAATATATATATATATATAGTTCTTGGGTTTGATAAATGGTCCTCTGTAGATTAAAAAAGTTGTCCGTTTTAAATTAAACACTTTTTGCTTGAAAATAATGAGACGACTTATATTTGTGGCCATTATGACAACAGCAAATGTTGTCTGAGAAGTGTTTGGGGTATCAAAAACCACACGTGCATTTAATGTGCTTTAATCATTCTGCATAAAAATATTACATTAACGGACCCCTATATGTAGCCTAGAAATACAATGAATAAAGTGGTTTAGACATTTGGTGCTGCCAGGTATTTATTTTATTGCATTAATTCTGCAGTGTTTTTCTGCCTAGGTTAACTTCCGGTCTGTGTTTGTATATCGGGCTGGTTAGTAGCGTGATTAGTAATGAAGTTGGGCTCAGGTTGTTGTGCTGTGGGATGTGTTTCACATACATACATTTATTTGTGGCGAACCGCCACAATATCAAAACTTTTCCAAAAGGCTTTGTTGAATAAACATGAGCACGATATGCACGTTTAAAACTCAAAACGAGGCGCCGGTGTTGTTATATCACTGCATTTCTGTAGGAACACTGTCTTTAGAAAATGTTTGATGTTATTTTCATTTCATCTTGCATGTTATATGTCTGATAAAGCAGCGTTTGTAAACTCAGTTTACAGCCGTTACAGGTGTCCTGACATTTTATCCTACCCGTCAATTTTCCTACCTCGGCTTACTGCGCATGCGCAGGTCAATATTGCATCCTTTTCTCACGCTGAACAACAATATTTAATGCATCTGCGTTACTGTAAGGGCAGGTTTAGGGTTTGGGGTAGGTGTAGGTGTAGACGTTAACAAAACACAATCTAATAGGTAGAAATAATATTTATTGTTGGTTTCCGGTAGCTGTATCCCTTCTGGCCACAACCGCGAATATAACAGGTAACGTTAATTACTGTATCTGCATTACTGTAAGGATAGGTGTAGGGTTGTGATAAGTGTTCACATTAATAAAACATAATTTGACAGGAAGCATTTTTCGTTATCAAATTGTACTTCCCACTGTTTTAATGGGAGGTAACAAAATCTGACAGGGTAGGACAAATCGACAGAACACTGGGCGCAAACCTCTAACGTTAACGTTATTTCTCCTGCTTTTAAGCGTCTCCTGCTGGCAGAGAGTGAATTTGCATTTTTAGTAAGTCTGTCCAAGTAGTTATCGCTGCATCTCAGTCCGTCTGATTTACGAAGCAAACATATTTGGCTTGTTATAAAAAAACAATCTAACGTTACTCCAGAAGGACTGTTGTTATTGATTCTATTTGGATGTTGCCAGTATTTGACTCCCCTCGCGTGCACGCGCATGACGTCATTAACAGACAGACATTAGACGGCGTAAGTAGGCTAATACATTGCAATTTGTGTGTTTGTGTTTGATCGTGTATTTATGTGTATTTGTCTTTAAATCATGTATTTAAGGATTTACAAAGTGGACGGTCTAGCTGTGCTTTCATCGTTTGTGTGTTTTTACTACAGTAAAAACAAAACAGGGTTTTTTAACACTACAGTATTTATTTATTTATTGTTGTTGTTTTTTGTAGTAAAACAGTGGTTTAGTTTCGTAGCCTACTCCTAAATCTGAACTTGAATCTGACAAATAGTCATTGGACTTTACTGCCTGCTCATTTTCCCTATTGCAACATTTCTTATCATGAAATGTGATTGTTTAGGAGCAGAATAATTTCAGCAGTTTTGTTAAATCTGCCTAAATTACTCTGCACACAGAAAAGCTGTGACCTGAAGACAGTCTGCTTATAGTTTAACATTGAGCATATGAATAGAATGCTATATGAATTCAGCAGTGCTGCCAAAATCATACCCCCTACATTAAATACTTATTATTGAATATAAACACTTGTGCTTTTTTGCAGGTGTTCTATAGGATGAGATGTGTCACCAGAATGAGTTTTATAAGTCTCTGACCCAGCAAACTGGAAATCATATATATATATATATATATATATATATATATATATATATATATACAGGTGTATAAAAATAGTTTAAAAAATAATCACATTTGTTTTGCTAAACCTATTTATTCATCATATTATTGAATTTGTCATACAAAAAAAAGTCCTGAGTAAATGACCTTTGTGAATTGTGACTGGCTGCACAAGTGTGTAATAATTTAGGACATAGCCTAACATACATATATATGGCATGTATACATTTTGAGAGCATAACAACTGAAAGTCTGGATCGTCAGTCAGTAAAGCATTTTTAACTGAAATGTTATTGTAGCCATGTAGCCTATAAATAAATGAGAATGCATATTTTTAATCAAAGAGAACTTGGTGTGGGCTGCTTTTGGTGCCTGGATTTGTGCTTCAATAATGAAATCCAGGTTTAAGAATACACTAGAAGTGAAAGACGTCTTCCCTCAGGTAGATTGCATGTTTTCTTGGCTTGCTGGTTGTTGGGCTCATGATCAGTAATCACGTTGTTTGCATTGGCCAAAACTGTCTTGCTGAAATCATAACGCAGACGAAGAAGGGAAGCGCGAGTCTCGCTCGCCGTGAAGCAGGAGCGATTCTTCAAGCTAGCCTTCATCGAGCGGCAACGTTCGCAATTCAAACAGTAATTTGTCCAGAGAGACAGATTTATTATAAATTGTGCTAATATTAACTAATTTAAAGGTAGTTTATTATCTCAGTATATTAATATTATCTATTAAATCTCATAGAGATGTGCTGTGCTCGTTGTCACATCGGACACAAATATAGCGGCGAGCATAGCGAAAGTGACGTCTTTGGAACCCATGGATATGACTCGTCACAGGGTGACTGATCTGAGATCAGTGGTCTCGAGGTTTGGCGTTCTCGCGAAGTGGGCGCGCGAGGTTTACGCGCGCGGTGCACGCTGGGAAGCCCTTTCTCTACGAGGCCATCTTGGTGTGATCAGGAGGTTAGCGCGGCTCTGTGGGAAACTATTAAAATACTCACTTTAAGACTTCTGTCAAGGACACAAACGCATAGTTTTGAAAGTGTAGGTCTTGATTTGTCGCTCTTCTGTGTTTAGGTTGGCCAGATCGGACTAATCAGGAAAAATGGTGGCCGCAAAGAAAACGGTGAGTGGAGCGCGATGCTGCTCCGGAGAACTTCACGTGGAAGCTCCGCTACAGGCCTGGTTATAAAAAACCAACACGTTTCCATCCACAAATACTGATATATACGATTAAAGTTACGCAGTCGAAGTGTTAACATGCATTGTATGGTGCAAATGTTTGTCTCTTTTCGGTGACGTGATGTTGGGTGGGCTAAATGTGAGCTAGTTAAAGAGTGCAGCTGCTTGACGGGATGTTTCTAACGTTAGTAACTTACAGAGGATTTGTTTTGTATTGTGTAACGTATATATCATTATTAATATATTCAATATAAGTGTCTCCACAAAACGCGGTGCGTCTTTATCAGACAAACGCTTATTACGTAAATTAAAGCCGCATTTAATAAATCATTATGTCCCCATGTGGAATAAATGTAGTATGGGAGCAATAGTAAGTTACTTATGAAATGTCATCGAGATATAGTATTAAGTTGTAGTTGTCTGTGAAGCAGACGTGATAGTCACATTATTTATACACTGTTTAGAAGTTCATTGACGTGATCTTCATAGTGTGAATGGGTTGTGACTTTTGAATTGATTTAGAAAATTAACTTGTGTAACTATTATATCAATGTGCTAGACTTTGCACACACAAGATTAATATACAGAAGTCACACCGCTGTCAAAGAAATTGCTGATCATAGTCTGATGTGAAATTATATTAAACATGTTAGTCACTGTATTCTATCAAAGTGTATTTTTTTTTTTTTACATTCTGTGCTGTAGGTGTATTTACGGTTTTATTTTCATATTTACAGAAAAAGTCACTGGAGTCCATCAACTCTAGACTGCAGCTTGTAATTAAGAGCGGTAAATACGTTCTCGGGTACAAGCAGGCTCAGAAAATGATTCGCCAAGGAAAAGCCAAGCTGGTAATCCTTGCCAACAACTGCCCCGCTCTGAGGTGTGTGCTTTTTACTGCTCTGGGAATCTGCTGTCATTATTCAAATAATCAGTGGTGTCATAGTCAATACACTTGTATAAGGGTTGAGGATATTTGAATGATTCATGATTATTTTTTTTCTAGGAAATCTGAGATTGAGTACTATGCAATGTTGGCCAAAACCGGAGTCCATCATTACAGTGGAAACAACATTGAGCTCGGCACAGCCTGTGGCAAATACTTCAGGGTGTGCACGCTGGCCATCATTGACCCTGGTGTGTATTCATGCATCTGTTCCATTCAGTGGAACAACTGATGTGACTTGATCTTACGTTTTGGTTCATTGTAACTAGTTTAGTAGATAAGTGATATTTTGAGTCTAATGTGGAACTCTAGAACATCTTAGACATTGTCTGGCTGTCCTTTGCATTTTCAATATCAATATTGTGTTTGTGTCCAGGTTAAATGAATTGTTCTGTCATTAATGCCTTTCTCTTGTGTTGATAGGCGATTCTGACATCATCAGAAGCATGCCAGACCAGCAGCAGGGGGAGAAGTAGAGCCATTTCACCAGATCTTATTAGAAATAAAATTGGTTGAAACGGTCTTTGGTTATTGGATATTTTTGTCTCAGCTTTTGTTCAGACTTGATGTCTAATAGGTAAAGAGCGTGAACTTTTTCTCCCTCCTCATCTTTTGATCTTTGATAATGTTGAGGAATGGGATATTGTTTAGTCACTATTTTCAATTATTCTATTTTTTATTATTATTAAAAAAAGTTCAACATGATACAGGTTTCTGGAATCCTTGATATGCTCTTGGGAAATATTTATTTTTTTCCAATTTCTTAAGTATGAATAGAGTCCAATATTTTCTTTATATTAGTTGTGAAAATTAATTTGTGTGCTGTGAATTCATTTTGAGCCACAGCAATGGTATGAATCTAAGCTGCACATTCACACAATATGTTACGGTTTTGCTACTTGAGGGCGCGATGTTTAATGCATTTTCTTAGTCCTGCAGTGAAAACATTTTATCAGTACAGGCCAGGGTGAATTAAAACGGTTATCTTTTGGTTTGAAAATTTCTGTAGCCTTTTCCTAAATATGTATACTTTTTTATACAGAATTACGCAGTCTTAAATTAAAAGCTTGTCACACATAGGATTTAACTGCAGAATTTTTTTATTTTTTTTAAACTTCATTTTATATTGCTACCAATTATATTTGGCTCATGTAGTTTTTCTAATCTTGAGGGGCATTGCATAGTGATGGTGAAGTGAAGCGTTCTGAACCAGTGAAGCTTTCAACCCAATTGTATCGGGAGAAGGTTCATAACTCGATGCTTTTTTAAAACAGATCATGCTGTGGCCATCTAGTGGTCTTAAAAATGAATAACGCCTTCCAAAGTGCTGTGATTCATTACCCACACAGATAAATATAATCAGCCTCAACTGAGTATGTTCAGTGAGCTTGCAAAATTAAAGGATAAATAGGGAACTGGAGTGATGTGCATGAGATCGCAACTGTGCTTCAGAAAGGACCTCAGGCTGTGTTTTTAGTTTTATATACAAAAACGTCACTGGACAGCATCCTTGGACCATCAAAAATAGGTCAGTGGATGAAGTGCATAATATATATTTCAGTTTCTTCTAACCAAAGTAATTGGTAAAAACCCTGACACAGTTCTGCTGAGGTAGGACTGAAAGTAGGTGAAGTAAAGGTAATACCCTGGGCTTCCACAGACATCAGGCAAAAGACAGCCATAATGAAGCATTGCTGGAATATTTTATTGTGTAGAAATAAGACATAAGCCAGTGTCAACCCAATACAGGATGTGAAACAAGACAAAGACAAACATTCTACCTACTGAAAGACATTGTTCTGAGTTTCTGAGAATTAATTTTGTGATATCCATTGATAATTACTTGAGATGCTCAATTGAAGATGAATGTCTACACACAAAACAATGAAAGAACATTCCTACATCTCTAATACTTTCATTAATGCTTCTATATCTAATGTTACCATGATGAATAAATGTAAGCATATAGTCATTTTCAGCTATGGATACATGTTACAAAATACCCTTGCATAGCCACTGTTTATAAAAATTGAAAATGTTCCCATTCACATAAGCTAATTTGAGCTAGAAGGTGACTGGGGGAGATGCCGTGTCATCTGAACTCAGCTACATGCTAATCTACTGTCGGGGTCACACGTTTACTTTTTATTTGTCACAATTACTGATTAACACACCATTCATCACAGACAATAACATGAATTAATAATATTCACATGTGCATGAACATTGCAGTCTGCAGCCACAGATTGTAACCTAGTTATAATGACAGAAAAGTTACACTACTTCTCTCAACATGAGCGTGTAACTTCACCAGTGGTTCAACCTTAATTTTACGAAGCTTTCTTTGAAGGAATTTAAGTGTGAAGCAAATTTCATGAGTACTTTATTAATTGTGTGTTCAAAGGGTTAATCAAAAAAAAATAAAAATAAAGATTAACAGTTTCTTCTGTGACTTCCCTTAATTTTACGAGCCAGTCTTTGTGTCCAAAAAAAAAAAGACACAGATTCATTATTTAGGCTTATCACGAGTACCACGAGTTGTTTTCTTTGCCCACAAAAAGTATTCTCGTAAAATTAAGGTTGAACCACTGACGTCACATGGACTATTTTTACGATGTCCTTACTACCTTTCTGGGCCTTGAACGTGGTAGTTAATGACAGGATTTCCTTAGCTTGTGGGGTTTTTTTACACAAAAATCCTGTTAACACACCGTGTGGTAATTCTATTAAAAGTAATACAGTATTTTAACTTCAACAGATTGGCTGCATTCACTTCCATTTTAAGTGCCACAACTAGCATTTACATTACTAAAGTTTTAGAAAAATGTTGAGACAAAAAAGGCCTATTGTATATTGTCATTAGCGTAGTGATGGCTGAAGCACAGCTCACACAGAAGTCCATTTTCAAACCAAGCAGCTTTTGTTTGTCAATGTGGAGAATTTGCGTGCAAGATTTAATGTTGTGAAATCTTTCACTAAATTCAAACTTAATTCCTAATTGCATGGATTCCTAGTGAAGCAATGGTAAATGTAAAACTTAAGCCAAATCTTTGCTTTTTTTAAATTTAAGTAAACAAGTGACAAAGTCCTTTAATTTGAAGTCAGATACATAAATCTTTAAAATGTTTCAAATCTACTTGATTTCAAATCTAAACCAGTGTTTCACAAATATAAAGTGTATACAGCTTTATAACTGTTTCACAAACAGCAGGATCGTTCAGTCTTTGTGACATCTACACCATCTAAAACTAACAATTAGCATTTGATTGATTGAAAGAATATTAATCAATGATTGCAGCATGCTTTGGGACACTGTGTATAAAAGGAAGACTTAAAATATTTCACTTTGTTAGATAAATGGTGTAGAATTGCTCACATAATTTTTTTAACTACTAATTTAGTTATATTCTGAATAAAAATGTGCCATTTTTATTTTGTACAATACAACGTAACTCCTGTGTTTATCATGCACGCCGCATTCAAATCTCAGGTATATCAGTAGACAACAACACTACTGAGTAGTTCACAGTATTAAAAAGGCCAGTGCCACACATAATCGGCGAAAGTGCAAATCAGATTGGAGCTGACACACAGCGTTTGGTTGCCAGGGCAGCCTCGTCGAGGGAAGGGCGTCTCAAAGTCATACTGCTGCCTCCAGAGAGGAGAGGAGAGAGGAGACTTACGTCACAGCGACAAACAGCAGACCAGGGCAACCGAATGGGCTATTGTTTCTTTGGAGAAGGTTTGGGAGGAGCGTAGTAAGAGAGCGGTGCGATTCTCAAGCTGAAATGTACTGAGGAGGGGGATCCTTCGGTGGAATAGCGATGGCCTCCTCGTAGGGTGGAAGTAGTACCTGAAAATAAAGCAGTGACATTAGGAAATGCTTTACGTATACAATATGTTCCCCTTTTCTATTGTACACTATATTCTTAAATTAATCAAGACACAAAAAAATGAAAACAATAAGAGAATAGCTTGAGCTGTAACCATTAGCCCACATGTTGTTTGTCATGAATATTAGCGTATGCTATAAAAACTCCCAATTAGATTTCAAACTAGAATATGAAACAAAATGCTGTGTAATTAATCGCATGCGATTCTCATGCGCATCTCGTCAGTAAAGCCGGCTCCGTGATTGGCGGTAAATCTCCATCAGCCCTAAACCCATCTGTTTTCAAATGAAGCGGCAGTTAATACACAGAGCTGTAGTTCACTGACAAGCTAGGCAATATCGCGTATTTATTTTCCACAACTTCATTCATTCCCTTATTTTTAGTAGCCTTTTTTATGCATACAAAAAGTATTCTAGTATTCGTAACTTCATTACGTTTGACTCACTGATGTCACATGGACTATTTTAACGATGTCCTTACAACCCTTCTGGGCCTTGAACGTGGCAGTTCTGTTTATGCAGGGTCAAAAATCTCTCGGGTTTCATCAAAAATATCTTAATTTGTGTTTGTGGGTTGGAACAACATGAGAATGAGTAATTAATTAAAAACATTTCGATGAACTATCCCTTTAAATAATGATTTACCTAAATTAAAACTGGGTAACAAATTATTACAAGGTGGCTACAATTGAACTAAAATGAGGGAAGAAATAAATACAATGTGGCCCTGGACCAAATGAATAAAACATAGCCAGAAATTAATAAACTTAATTTCTGGTCACAATATCGATTTTTTTATTTTATATGTCATGTTCGTTCAGGGCTCGGTACATCTGGGTATTTCTTAAAGAAAATGTACATATTTTAGTATCTTGGATATACTAGTATTGTTTATGTTAGTATTTTGAATCAGATTTTATTGATATATTTTATATTTTCAGCTTAACTTAAGTTCAAGTTTAAGTTGTGTTTAGCTTTTGTCATTTTTATTTCTTTAATCAAATATGTCTACACACTTTTTTATTAAGGTTTAGCTATTTTAGTACTTCAATTTAATGAAAACAAGAAATGGTGCCTTGGCAACTAGCTAAAATAAAAGTTTAATGTTTTTATATTTTATTTTAATGATAATAACCCTCTCAAAGTGTACATCATTTATACTGAAGATATAATAAGAGTAGCATGAAAGTATATGTTCTGAAAATAGCCACTGATCTATGATGCAGGTTTGAATCCTGCCTTTGCCTTACTGTCTCTATCTGTAAAAAATAACTCAATAAAAAATGAATTATTGTTGCTTTGCTAGCCGCCTGTAAACCAAGGCCATGTCAGACATAAAACTGAAGCATTTTTAAGCAACTCTTGGTCACAGGGTCCCTGAAATGCCTTCATCTTAAATTTAAAGGCTATCCATATCCGCAGAGGAAAGTTCATTTTCCCTATACAGAAAAACCAGCCCAAAACATTCTGTGTTATTATGAAAAGGTGAGCTAATTAATAATATGGTCATGAATGCCCTGAGGGGATCACATTTTCACATTGGCAGGATGGCTGGAATGCGGATTTCAAATGAACCAAACAAGTGTGGACAGTTATGTAACGGCCTGCAGCTGAATGGTGAAAAAGCCCAATGCTTCTCAATGGCCTTTTATTTCAGTTCTATTTTAAAGCATCTGACCACTCATTATACTGGTTGTCCATCTGTGTAATTCATCTGTGGAATGACCTGAGCAATCCAATTAGTCCGATCACACCCCCCCAAAAAAACTTTTTTTATAATTATAAACACAATAAAATGCATTCCTCCAAAGCACTGTAAGTCACTTTAGATAAAAGCATCTGTCAAATGCATTAATGTAACTCTTCATACATTGAGTTGTCAGTGACTGGAGGAGGGTCAACAGAGCAGCAGGACAGACAGACAGAAGCAGTAAAACAGGATTACTTATGGCAGACAGTAGTGGGATTAGAAGCAGTAGAGGAACACAGCACACTGCCCTCTCTAATGCCCTCTATAAACACTGACTCAACAATACAGAGGGCATGAGGAGACCGTCATCATGATCCTGCTGCGCTGCACGTCTGAACATCTCTGAACATCCCCTATAGCTGTGCAGAGACAAACTACATGAGACTGCTTGACTGCTTACTTAGTTAAAGATATAATTCAGAAAATTATTTGTTTGCATTTTAATGTTTAATTTTAATGTAATTTTTGTCATTTAAATGTTAACAAAATACTTTTTTTATTCTGTAGTTTTTATAAAAATATAAATCTCATACAGCTTTATATGGTATAATAAAGGTAGTATCTTTTATTTGTTGCCTCCTTAAATCTACTAAAACAATCATTAACGGAATCAGTAAGGAGCTGGGTGTATTAAATGGAATCAAAATCTGAAACAGAATTATCAAACTTCTTATGATTTTATCCATAAATACACTGCCACTCGAAAGTTTGGAGTCTGTAAGATTAAAAAAAATGAAATTATTTGATCAAAAATACAGTACAACTGTACTGTTGTGAAATATTATTACAATTTAAAGTAGAATTGTTTTATTTTAATATATTTAAAAACAATTTATTCCTGTGATTGTAAAACTGAAATTTGGCAGCTTTTATTCCAGTCTTTTATTATTATTACTGTTGAATACAGTATTGCTGCTTAATATCTTTCTGTAAACTATGATTCTTGATGAATAGAAAGCTCAAAAGAACAGGATTTGTTGTTGTGTGTGTTCATTATGGAGACATCTGCAAATATGAGTGTAAAGAATCAAGACTCTGTTAAACAGTTCGTGTTCATATAAACCTCTGACTTACTGTCGTGTCATTTGTGGTGACATAAACCAGGACCTCTGTAGTGCTTCTTCCACTGACGTATATGTAGCAGTTCCACACACAGGCAATAAGGTAAGCCTAAAGAGAGAAAGAGAAAGAACAGCCGCTGATGCTAAATAAAACACCACCATAAATCATGTGCATATATGGCTTAAGCAATAAAATAATGAGCCACAGATACGGTGCCTTGTCTACACTATTTCATTTCCAGATGGTAAAAAATTATAAGTAGAACATCTGGGACAAAAAAAAACTTTTTTTTCATTTAAAAAAATGCACACAGTGATGATATGAGCTAAGGTTGTGCTATAACTGGTCACTTTTTTATTCTTCATTTTTTAATAATAACCTTTGATCCTTTTGCATTTATGCTAGAGATTTTGTTCACCCCAAAATGCAAAATGAATACAATGCTGACAAACCTAAAAACTGTCAATCAAATTTCTGCTTTTACTGTTCAAAAAAATGAACCCTTTAGTAAAATTGTACAGTCTAAATGTTTTTTCAACACATTTGCCATTAAATTCAATGATGATGTTCATTCTCAGAGGCATTCAGTTTGATTTCGACCGATCACAATGCAACAAACAACCTATTAGACTGTCCTGCATACAACGGCATGGGAGACAAGCAGAAGTTAATTTTAGCACACTGTGTTTATCCCAGCAGAGTAATCTGCCACTCTCTAATGCGTGCAGGCTGTCAAAGCCATTTGTATCACATCTGAAGTCTACTGGAAAAGTCAGGCTTCTAGAAGGACAACACAGTGTTTGTCTGAAGCAGTCATATTCGCAGTCATCTTGCAGGCTACTGTGCATCACATCTAGCTATAGTGAACCAAAAATGATCTGGCAGATCACAATAAAGGGAAAGCAGTACAGTTGTTTTGCCTTACCTTAAAGGCTAAGATGCATCCAACAAAGAGAAGCACTGCTAATACTAGGCACATGTTGTTTGTGGACATCAAGTCCTCTTTGTATGGAAAGGTCCCAGGCTGTTAAAACATAAGGACACACAGTGTCAATAACAGAATGATACTCAGCAAATCAAGTTTGATATTTTAAGAGTCAAATCAGATCCTTACCAACTGCTGAAGGTAGTCCTGTATGGTGTTGGGGTAAACGACAACACTTATTACCACCAGCGTGTTAAGAGCAAAGTCAAAGATCTGGTAGCAGAAGAAAGGAATAATCCATGCAGCATGTTGCTGAAAGAAAAGAAAGAAATGATTTTACTATGCAGCACAAACTGAAGAATTAACCATTTAAATGTATGAATTTAGCAAAACCACGGTAAATAGATACGGTCTTATTTAATGAGCTTCAAAGAATCCTTCAATCACAAATTAAAGTTCTGTTTTAGAGTTCAAGAAAGAAAGTATCATGGGTTTGGAACAACATGAGGGTGGGTAAATCATGGCAGAACTTTCATTAAATAATAATACGTTTAATAAGCAAGTTGTCAAACCTTATATGCACCGTAGGTCGCCATTCCACAAATCAAAATCATCAGCAATGAGATTGCAGCAGCGATACACATGTCTGTGAAGGAAAGACACGTAACATCAGATCTGCAGACGGAATAATGAGTCTAATAGCCAACATGTATCATTTAGGATTGAATCTGAAATTCAATATCAATTCTTAAAATCCCAAGACTGATCTTTTAATATGATAAGTGTAAATAGCCTGCCTTGATGACAGAGGCTATTTATACTAACTCCGCCCACCAACGTGTGATTGGTCTGGTCAAGATTACAACAGACTGTTGGCTGTTATCAGCTCCAGTGGCGCAGATGGTAAAATGTGTGTTGTACTCATTTTGATGCGATCGACCTGGGTTCGAATCCGCCTTTTGGCAAACTTTTTTCTCCCTTTTCAAATCCCATCAGAAAAGCATTTATTTATAAGGAAATAATAAAATAAAATAAAGTATTGATAGGGTTGGGGTAGGTGTAGGGAGGGCTTTATTGTCCCAATAAGGTGGCATCCATTTAATAATTTGAATAAAAATGTACCCTCAATAAGTTATTATTGCAGACTTTTTTATAATGTACTACAATACTGAGGTGCAGATAATTGCCACTGTTTCCAATAAGTAGTATAAATAGCAGAAAATCCTGCTAATTTAACAGTGTAAATAGAATCTATAGCTATTTGCACTTAGTGCAAATAGCATATCACTAAAAATGCTACTATTTTAACTTAGTTTAAATGGCATCTGTCGCTATTTACACAGTACAAATAGCCACTGCCTTACATATATCTGTGTAAGTTTCTGAATGATTCATTAATGAACTAACTTACTAATTCATCAGAAAAAGCTAGAGACTGACATACGAGCCAGTAACATTGCCTGCCTAAGTTAAAGATTTAGTAGCTCAGCCTAGCACTCACAAGACATTACAGGCACCATGAACTAGTTCCCTGACCTGCTATCTATAGTGCTGTGTTTCCAAAAGAGCCACCAGGCTCTCATTCTCTCCAAAACACAGGCATATCTCATATTATTGAGAAATACAAACAAAGAGGCTTTAGATAATAAAATAGCCTAGTAAGCACACAGTGGAGCAAAACCAGTTAAATAACTCCTCCACTTCTAAACCGGGATATTTCTGGCCTTAGTTTAATTTTACAACTTTTTAGAGTATGCAATATTATCACTGCCATCCTGAATTACTATTACACATTGTGTTAACCTAATGGCTAATACTGCCGGGTTGTATTAATCTCTGACACTTTTGAATGTGATGCTGTAACTCGATCAAATTCATTTGAGCTGCTTGTTCTCTCAGAACTGCAAGCACATTGAGTTCAGTGGTGCTGGTCTTTGAAATAGAGCTTAATCCCCGGCATATGTAAAAGGACACTCCACCGTACACTCTGTCTACTTCAGCGCCTATTACAAAACAGGCTTCATATAACAGATTGCAAAGCTGCCCAGACCAATTACAAGGATTCATAGTTTGAATCCTGCTGATGAGAGCCGGTTTTAATCAAAGTCATCAGAGCCAGAATCTATAACGGCACAGACAGCAGTGAAATCCGATAGCAGTCTTTGAGCTCTCGCTGAACTTAAAAAGTTGATGATGACTTGTTTGCACATACTGAAATATAATAATTATAGGGGATTATTTGACTCAAACGTACTTGCATCGTCCATGGCATCCAAATTCGTGCCGAGTTCGGAGCTGGTGAGGTGGTAGTGGTACTGGACTGGGTCATTGAGAGCCGACAACAGGGTCAACAAAACCACCGCATTGATGAGCTGATAAAAGACAGAGATTATTATACAACTAATTCATTTTTAGGTGAAAACTAACAGAATAAAATGAAAACGGAATAAAATGAAATTTAAATTACATTTTGGAATAAACTGTTTAGATTAGTGCTCAGTTTGTTATTAGGCCTTTGGATTTCAAAATTATATTTTAATAGCTGCAGCATCTTGTGTGAAGTATAAACATACAATCTAAAGTATTTGCATTTACTTTCATAATACTTTTTTTATTAATTAATTAATTAATGATATGCAAGTACATGTGTGTATACTTTTATAATGTATGCCACAATATATTAAAATGTCATTTTAAATATATAATGAATTCAGTAAAAGGTATATAAAACACACACACACACACACACACACACACACATACACACATATATGTGTGTGTGTGTGTGTATTATTCTAGACCTGCTGAAATGTTTGACATTGCTGTTTGACTTTCCAGACCAAACTAAATTAGTCCCATCAACCATATTATAATGTTAGCTTTACATAACGGACACATAAACAATGTTTATGAATCTGTGACACACATTGCCTTTATCCTCATTCATTGTCTCTGATATGTTTTGTCTGTGTCAATAAGCATCACTGTAGTTTTTAGGTTAATGAATTCTGCTGTTCCTCGCAGTGCAGAAGAGACTGGAGGTGATCAGAATAATCTACCGCTGTGTATTTGCATCACCTAGATTTAAGCATTTGGACACAGTTTGAGAAGACAAAACTTTGCCAAAGTGTTGGATTATTATCATAGATTATTTTTCTATTTATATAACGTAAAAGGGCTCTGGTGTCTAAAACAAGCCTCAACTTTTAGATAAAGGTGGAATTACGGTATCATTTAGTAGTAAAATTATTTAAGGCTTCGCGCATTTTCTTTTTAATTCTGTTTTCATATTCTGGCAGCAGTGTTGCTCTCTGGCATTAGCACAATATCCTAAACAATATTATCAGAAATGATAAAGACGAGTGCAGAATTATGAACATTTAACGTTTAGAATCCCCCCCGGCAAAAAAAACATACACGATTATGAAACACGACCATTTATTAATTTTAATTCCCCTAAATTAGAAAAGCAATTCGATTAGAATTCTACTAGTGTAATTATTACTTACTAATCATATTCAGAATATTTTATGTTGGATATAAAAATAAACAGAAGGGTTATTGAATATAAGAGTTGTTTTGGCTCACCATGTACCAGATGCCCAGGATAATGGTGCCTGTTCGTACATGACAGCACAGGCAGCAGCTGGTCGTGTACCATCTGTCCCACGCAGAAATCATCTTTCCGTCCAAAAACAGCACGGCTAGTTTATGAACGCCTTCTTAGCTCGAAGCGATATATATATATATATATATATATATAAATCGATGATTTTTGAAAGCTACAGCTCACCGTCGCAGCATTCGGTTGCGGTTAAATCCTGAGTTGTTTCCGTTTCCCAATAACGTTCTTTCCCACAGCTGCATTAATCCGGCTCAACTCCTCACCACGTGACCGGAGGAGGATTTAGCGTGACGTCAGGGGCCCGCTGCTCAGACGCCCGGAAGTCAACATTTGTGTTTAAATATTTAAGAAAATACAGTTGTGACAACAATATTGTCATTCAACATGGGGCAAATTGTCACAATGGAACCTGAGTTTATCAGCAAAATTTAAACAGAAAAATAATATTACGCAAAACAATTTATGAAACACTAAAAATAGTCTACAAACCATTTGGCTAAAAATTGTTAAATCTATAAAAATTAAAACATAAAAAATACATATATAGCCTAAATAAAATAAACTTGCGCAGCCTGAAGAATATGATATATTATATTCCACAATAAAACAGCTGGCCTCTTTGCTTCAACTAGACATGGCTGTGAAGGAAAACTGATTTTTATTAAGATCTCACTTTTTTGAAAATCATACAGCTATTTAAATCTTTATAATGACAAAAGTGACAGAAGCTACAAATGGATATGGAAAACATAAAAACCAGAGCAAAGATGTCTTCAGACTTACTCTCCCTTGGTTACAAAGTGTTCATATAATCTCACTGGAGGAGATTAGGCCTATATGAAGGGATCCGGTGTTGATGAGGACAGGGCTCTACGTGACACAGGAGGGGAGCAGATGGCTCATACCAGTGAGACGGTGTGTGTGTGTGTGTTTGCCTAAGCCTCTGTGGGCGGCAGCTCCTTCACTGCATCAGGGGATTTACAGCTCTCAGCCAAAACAACACGATGGCTGTACAAAGAGTGAAATGTTCTCAGGTTCACCTGGAATTTGGACTTTCACAATTTATGGAAATTTAAATATTTTCCAATATTTTTGTACTAAGGGTATTTTTTTAGTTCTGTGTTTATTTGTATTTTGCATTTTTGTCGCACAATACATTGACTCCAACTTCTGTTTATATTTTATACCATTCAAAAGTTTGGGGTCAGATTTTTTAAAGAATTCATTACTTGTATTCAGCAGGGATGCATTTGCTCAAAAGTTACAGTAATTGTTAAAAAAAAGTCATGGTTTCCACAAAAATATTAAGCAGCACAACGGTTGTCACTATATTGATAATAATAAGAAAGGTTTATTGGGCACCAAATCACCATAATAGATTTCCGAACCATCATGTGACAGCTTTATAATCAAAGCTTTGGTGAGCGTATGAGACTTCTTTCAAAAACATTAAAAATGTTACCAACCCCAAACCTTTGAATGCTATATACTGGTGGGCAAACACACTCCCAATGACTACTTTATTAAAAACAAATAAAACAATATTTGACAAGTACCTTAGATGCAGATATCTTGTGTAATTAACAAACTCCTACTTCAATTAACTAATGAATAACTATTTATTTTTTATGTTTTAACAACAGTATAGCATGCTACCACAGAGGATGGTTGCTAAAAAACATCCCTATCCCTTTGGGGGGAAAAAAAGAAGCATAAATCAATAAAGGATTATGTGCCACAGATCTGAAATGAGAAAAGGCCGGAGAGGTGAACTCTGTTCACTTGACACAAGACTGCAACTATTGTCCGGATGCTGCAAAATCGAGCAAACCAGCAAATCATTGTCTTGTATATTATTCTAGTGCATTTTATTAAAATATCAGATTCGAAAAAAAATGGTACAGGCAATAAAACAATTAATTTGAATTCCCTTAACTAGTTCTTGCCGTGCAGTAGAAGCGTGTAAAATGGCAGTTAGAAATGTTGTCAACCCAAATATTGATGGAAAAATAAAGGCGTCTGTGCACAATGTGCTGTATTTGGAGTATAAAGATAGATTTAAAAGAGCAAATAACAAGGCAATATGAAAACAACAGAAAAAATTACTAATTGCAATTCAACATGCAAATATCATGGCTGTGGGTTGTACTTTGAATTCTGAATATTTTATTAATATAAGATTACACAGCAAGACTATTAGCTAAATTATTTGCAGAAGTGTAATTTTTAGTTGCTAACATTCCTAAAAAAAACAAGAACGCTCTGAGCCCAAACAGAAGTTTCTTTTAACAAATCAACAGCTCTAAGCTCAAATAGCGTTTTTCTTTTATTTAACAAAATCAACATAGAAACATTGCATTGACTTAAGTAAAACTCATCATTTTTAAAACCATAAACTGGTAGAAATACATTGTTTCAGTAACCTCTAGAATGATAAACTAAGGCAGGGATCCGATGCTAGCCCGGAGTGCCTCAGAAAGACATGATCTACTGAAATTTACAAAACGACCATGGGCAAAACACCACTAAGTCAACCCAAATATGAATGTGCTTTAAAAATCCCCTCTCCCAAACCCACCCCACATCCATTCATCATTATCATCATATTCATTCATCATTCATTAAAGCCTATTTACAGTGTGTGGTACTTGCACATGTGGACAGAGAATCAGGACGTTGTTCATCAATATAAATGGTTATTAACTTCATGCAAGTGCAACACTGACATCAATCAAATCTGAAACTAAATAAAACGGCAAACCTGTTAAAAAGACTTCAAAATGAGGAAGAGAACAGAAAGCATCCACTACTAAGTACAGATTAAGGCAACAGATTCCTGATGCTGATACTGTTTTAGTGTCATGGAATTAAAGCTGCACTAATCATCATCACCGTTACCAATTAAAAATCACATAAACCTACTAAACTTACTCAGTCAAAACGAACATGAACAAAACTCAAATGTTCACACTGTGCAAAAAAAAAAAAAAGTAAATACACATGGTATTTTACAACCTTCAGCACAGTGCAATTACAAAGAGTTTTTCCACAGAAAAAAAGCCCTTATAGTTCTATATGGCGTGGCTTTTTTTAACTTTAGTTTGCAGGAAATAAAGCATTAGAGTCAACTAAAAGTTGATTAAAAAGGGAAGAGTCATAACATCTTCAAGATCCACATACCCAATTATATGGGTAAAATATATATACACACATGTAATCAGGATGGAAGAAAAGCTCTAAGAAAATAGGTTTAGCATTAAAAAAAGTTCTCTGTAATAACCGTTCTCTGGTTTCCCACCACAGCTCTTACTGCTCAAGATAACCTCGCAGAAGTACTGCTGGAGGAGACGCCGGCTCGCAGCGCCTCTGTGGCTTCTAACAGTAACTGCAACAATTCAGCAGTACTGAAGTGCCACAGGAACAGTAATGGACGGAAAGATTTCCCAAATTAAATTCAACACTCCAACTTCAAAATCAGTTTAGAAGCAAGTTGGAAAATAATGATCAAGAAAGTTTTGCTCCACTGAACGCATGTCTGATATAAAGGTTGATAAGTATTCCTTTACAAACTTCAGTGTAGCGTAATAGTGCACATAGTAGCGTTCCAGCCCATGGACTGCTCACCTTTACTATAATTATTTTTTTTGCCAAGTTCTCCCAACTCCGTTGTTTCTATTTTGGATTTTTTTTTTTAAAGCACAGTAAATTTATTCAGTATAAAATTCTGTACTGTGGAATTATTGCATAAACTATTTGCATAAGCTATCCTGGATGTTATTCACGGTTCATGTTTCTCTCCTGGCTTTTTTCTTCTGAACTTGCTTCGGTGGTTCCCAAATTCTGATCAGATTTCTCTGTGGGAGCAAAAATAAAGACTTTTATAATTCAGCATGATTATTATTACTATAATATACAGCAGGGTCCCAAAGTCAACTTTGAACATCTAGGATTTAAAATGTAATTTAAACCTGGAAATAAAGTTTTAGGATTTTGGAAAAAAGAGGGGGGAAATTAAATACAAACATATTCTGAAATTTACATTTTAAAATACAAAGTTAAACCCAAATTATTCTGGAGATATTCTCTGTAATGGGAAATTGGCATTCAAATAAAATGAAAAAGAAGAAATTCAAAATAAAGCATTTTAAATTAACTTTTTTGACTGTATGTGGTCAAATCCATTAGGTCACATGTACTATTGTTAAACATTCTCACTGGGGATATAACAACTATACAACATTACTTTATATAAATGTTAACTGAAATAAAATACAACATAAAACAGTTTCATTTAGTTTAACAAAGTACTAAAACAACTGAATCCAACAGATTAAACATTCTATCTATAAAAAACAACAAAATTACTAAAACTGAAAATATATTATAATACTGTTTCAATGATACTGAAATAATGCTGACTCTCACTAGATCCACCCAATGCTCATCATCTGTGATCCACTCACTTTGTGAAGACTGTGGAGGGATGTTTTGCTTGGATCCCTCATCTTTTTGAACAGGAGGAGGATGAGGCTTGACAGTCGCACTCTTCTCTGCAGGAGCAGAACCTACTTGATTCACCTGGAAGAAGAACGTACAACTTGTTCAGTCATGCAAAATTCAACCAGCGTTGACAATTAAGTAAGCATTCATTGTGTCAATCCTTGGTTTATTGAAACACGATGGTTACCTCAACGGCTGAACCGTCTTCTTCTGGTCTCTTCTTTTTCTTTCGTCTTTTGGAATTTCCACCTCCTGCAGGATCTACCTTGTCATTGTCATCATTTGATTCCTACATCCAGAGCAAATACTTATATCTACTAAAGGTTTTGTTGATATAAGTTACAAAATAGGGCTGTCGCGGTGAAGGAATTTCCCTTGCGGTAATTTTGAGTGGCTCAATAACGCGGTTTGCAGTATTACGGCACACACACATCTCACAGAAGTGAGTACACCTCTCACATTTTTGTAAATATTTTATAAAATATTTGAAAAAACACTGAAGAAATTACACTTTGCTACAAAGTAGTAAGTGTACAGCTTGTATAACAGTGTACATTTTCTGTCCCCTCAAAATAACTCAACACAGCCATTAATGTCTAAACTGCTGGCCACAAAAATGAATACACCCCCAAGTGAAAATGTCTAAATTGGGCCCAATTAGCCATTTTCTCTCCCCGGTGTCATGTGACTGGTTAGTGTTACAAGGTCTCAGGTGTGAATGGGGAGCAGGTGTGTTAAATTTGGTATTATCGCTCTCACATACTGGTCACTGAGAAGTTCAACATGGCACCTCATGGCAAAGAACTGAGGATTAAAAAAAAAAAAAATGTTGCTCTACATAAAGATTGCGTAGGCTATTAGAAGATTGCCAAGACCCTGAAACTGAGCTGCAGCACGGTGGCCAAGACCATACAGCGGTTTAACAGGACAGGTTCCACTCAGAACAGGCCTCGCCATGGTCGACCAAAGAAGTTGAGTGCATGTGCTCAGCGTCATATCCAGAGGTTGTGTTTGGGAAATAGACGTATGAGTGCTTCCAGCATTGCTGCAGAGGTTGAAAGGGTGGGGGGTCCGCCTGTCAGTGCTCAGACCATACACGCTGCATCAAATTGGTCATCCCAGAAGGAAGCCTCTTCTAAAAATGATGCACAAGAAAGCCTGCAAACAATTTGTTGAAGACAAGCAGACTAAGGATATTGATTACTGAAACCATATCCTGTGGTCTGATGAGACCAAGATAAACTTATTTGGTTCAGATGGTGTCATGCGTGTGTGGCGGCAACCAGGTGAGGAGTACACAGACAAGTGTGTCTTGCCTACAGTCAAGCATGGTGGTGGGAGTGTCATGGTCTGGGGCTGCATGAGTGCAGACGGCACTGGGGAGCTACAGTTCATTGAGAGAACAATGACATTTACGCATTTAGCAGGCGCTTTTATCCAAAGCGACTTACTGTACACATTCAGGTTATTTTTTTTTGTCAGTATGTGTGTTCCCTGGGAATTGAACCCACAACCTTTTGCGCTGCTAATGCAATGCTCTACCACTGAGCCACAGGAACACATGAATGCCAACATGTACGTGACATACTGAAGCAGAGCATGATCCCCTCCCTTCAGAGACTGGGCCGCAGGGCAGTATTGACACTTTGGGCCCAATTTGGACATTTTCACTTAGGGGTGCACTCACTTTTGTGGCCAGCCGTTTAGACATTAATGGCTGTGTTGAGTTATTTTGAGGGGACAGCAAGTTTACACTTATACAAGCTGTACACTCACTACTTTACATTGTAGCAAAGTATTATTTCTTCAGTGTTGTCACATGAAAAGATAATAAAATTTACAAAAATGTTAAGGGTGTACTCACTTCTGAGAGATACTAATATATACACTTGTTACAACCAAGGTATCCAGCATACCATCTCTAAACGCACAACATGTCGAACCTTGAAACAGATGGGCTACAGCAGCAGAAGACCACACCGGGTGCCGCTCCTGTCAGCTAAGAACAGGAAACGGAGGCAACAATTCGCACTGGCTCACCAAAATTGGACAATAGGAGATTGGAAAAATATTGCCTGGTCTGATGAGTCTCGATTTCTGCTGCGATATTCAGATGGTAGGGTCAGAATTTGGCGTAAAGAACATGAAAGCATGGATCCCTCCTGTCTTGTCTCAACGGTCCAGGCTGGTGGTGGTGGTGTAATGATGTGGGGGATATTTTCTTGGAACACTTTGGGCCCTTTATTACCAATTGAGCATCGTTCATATGCCACAGCCTACCTGAGTATTGTTGCTGACCATGTCCATCCGTTTAGGACTACAGTGTACCCATCTTCCGATGGCTACTTCCAGCAGGATAATGCACCATGTCACAAAGCTCAAATCATCTCAGACTGGTTTCTCGAACATGACAATGAGTTCACTTTACTCAAATGGCCTCCACAGTCACCAGATCTCAATCCAATAGAGCACCTTTGGGATGCGGTGGAACGAGAGATTCGCATCATGGATGTGCAGCCGACAAATCTGCAGCAACTGCGTGATGCTATCATGTCAATATGGACCAAAATCTCTGAGGAATGTTTTCAATACCTTGTTGAATCTATGCCACGAAGAATTAAGGCAGTTCTGAAGGCAAAAGGGTCCAACCCGGGTCCAACCCGGTACAAGGTAGCAAGGTGTACCTTATAAAGTGGCCAGTGAGTTCTGATCAGTTAGTTCTGATCTCGAATCTGACTGGACAAGATTTCTTTTTCTGTTGATATTTCACCTGAGTGTTCTCGAGCAGACGGGCTGTCAGTCAGTGCAGCTTCATTGTTTCGCCACAAGGAGGCGGTAAGAGACGGTCTTTGAGTGAGTCTTTTAACCGTTCATTCAACTGCACGTTCAAAAGGCGGATTCATTCAAAGAGATGTGTAATGAAACACACTATTGAAATCATTTTAACTTTGGGCGCCACTTTTAAAGGCTCAGCGGACCAGCAATGCTTCAATGCTAAGACAGATTTCGCTTTCCTTGGACATGACAACCTGTTTTCACAAATATACATGACTCAGGTAATCACACGAGAGTAGTCCATCTCTCTCTCATTCGCTGTCTGTTTAGGCTTGTAAAGTGCAAATTTACTGAGCCTCTGCACAAATCAGCATGTACACATTATCATTACTAATATTCAGAACACATGCACAAAGAGTAAAACGAGAAGGGAAAAGGGACTTTACGAAAAAGAAAACACGGAAATATCACAGTTGCTGCGGTTGTTGCATTCCTCTGCGGTTATGCTCGTCAATAGCGCGGTATTGCCGTTATCGTGACAGCCCTATTACAAAATAGTAAGTGATTATGTTTATTCATACCACAAGTGGCTTGTTAACTGGCATCTCTTTCAAAGCGGGGGGATCTACTTTGGGCTCTTCAAAATTGTCCCATAGCTCATTTGGAGCATTCCAGTCTGAGCTCAGGTCCTCGGTGGCAAGACCATCTGAAATCATATGGAGATACCGATGATGTTAATAGTCTTTCATAATATAGACTACCACTCAAAAGTTTAGGGTCTGTGTTTTTTTGTTCATTTATACTTTTATTCACCAAGGACACATTTAATTGATCAAAAGTGACTTTCATAAATGGTACAAAATATTTTTTATCTAAAAATGATTTTCTTTTGAACTTTCTATTCATGAAAGAATCCACAAAAATATTAACCATGGAACACTGATAACAATGTTGCATTTGAGCAAATGAGCATATTAGAATGGTTTCTGAAGGATCATGTGACACTGAATACTGGAGTAATGATGCTGAAAATTCAGCTTTGACATCACATGAATAAATTACAATTTAAAATATATTATAGAAAACAGGCATTTTAAATTGTGATAATATTTCACTGGTGTGTTACTGTTTTTTTCTGTATTTTTAATCAAATATATGCAGCCTTGCTGAGCATAAGAGACTTTTTCAAAAACATTTGAAAAAAATCTTACCGATCGCAAACTTTGGAATGAAACGTTCAAGTAAATATTGAGTCTAAATAAGTTTTGATCTTACTGAAGTTGGACCATTGACTGTCATAGGCGGGTCCACTGTCGCATTGCCTGATTTCAGAGTTAGATTTAGTCCCAGTCTCTCCACCTGCGAAAAAACACGGAAAATGTTCATTCTTTATGTTTGCAGTTCTTATTATTATACAAGAAGAAAATGATGAGCTCCTTACAAGAATGACAGCATAATGAAAATTAAAAATAAGTACCTGATGGGTTCAGTCTGACCATTGTCAAGTTTACTGGGTTCGGTTCTGCCTTAATTCTACCATCCAAACCAGTCCACGGCCCTGTCCAAAAAATTAGACAGTTTGTAAATATAAAACTGTGATACGCGTGTTGTTACTATGCTTAACATCTTAAAATGAAGTAACGTGAAATAACGTTTGAATTTCATTAGATCTACCATCTGTTGATTACTACATGTAACAAGAAACTTCAAGATCTCTGTCTCAATAATCTGAAAAAAAAATGATATAGTTATAAACAAATCATGGCAGGGTCATAAACCGCTCTAATCCATTACCCTCTGACTCTTGTTTCCAGGTGGCGTTCTCACGGTTCTTGTGCCCAGGGGTCTTTCTCCCAGCAGACAACTTCTCGTTGTTTAAAGCATTTGTTTGGGTTGACTTCACAGGACCCGCTGTCCATCCTACACCATTAACAGAGTTCACATCTTTCCAGTTAGATAGCACTAAAAGAAAAGGGTGAAATTTGCAAGGCACTTCCAGTCACATCATTATCGTTGAAAATTTTGTGGATGGTTAAGATGCATTTTAAAGAAGTAACTTTTGCTCACAAATGTTGCATTTATTTGATCAGTAAAAGCATTAATACTGTGAAATATTATAACAATTATATTCTCTTTAAATGTATTTTAAAATGCAATTTATATTTCAAAGATGAATTTTCTGCATTATTACTCCAGTCTTCAGTGTCACATGATCCTTAAAAAAAAATATCACTCCTATGCGGATTTGCTGCTCAAGAAACATTTCTTACTATCAATGTTGAAAGCATTGCTTAATATTTTTGTGAAAACCATTTTCAGGAGTCTTTCAAATTGAAAAGAACAGCATTTATTTTAGTGTCACTTTTGATCTTAATTTAATGCATCCTTGCCAAAAAATAAATAAATCTTACAATCCCAAAACTTTTGAACTAGAGATGTCAACGATTAATCGACGATCGATTAATTGTCGATAAGAGATAATCGATAAAAGCTATCGATGGTCGATTAAGCAGTTTAATTTTGGGGTGCGTGCGGCTCATGCGCAAAACACGTGCAAACGGCTGTGAGTGACGGTGAAGGGGCTGTATCTTACAAGAAAATAATGTACTGATGTACTAACTACACTTTTAATATGATTCAAACTTTAAAAGTGTATTAAAACTGATACAGTACGAAGTTATTTTGTATTGAAATGTAGTAATAAGTCATGTTCAATTATAATTTCCCTAGATAACTGTTACATATCGGGCACTTCGCTTTGACAGGGCTACGGACGCGAGCAGGACAGATATAGGCTATTCTTTCCTACAACTTGTTAATTCGTTCCTACGACATTAATTTGTGGCAGCGGTCCATGTTTCATTAATTTGTTCCTAGAAAACCCACGATTTAATTTAAATGCGGGAACAATTTAAGTCATAGTAACGAATTCTTAATTCATGGCCACGAAATCTTTCATTTCCCCCCACACGTTTAACCACAGTAAAAGACGCGAAAACAGTGATTAAAAGTGAACAATAAAATAAACCTGCGAATCTAGAGGATGAGAGAGTGAGGATTTGGGAAAAGAAACAATAAATAATATTAAATTCGTGACCATTCGGAAAAACAGAACACAAAGCCGCATATGACTTGATTTAAATGTATGCGCTCTGCATGAATCAAAAAGCATGGTCGCGATGTAACATTTGCCTGCTAACCAATTATTTATCTTATTAAAAAAGCTTTGTACCTCACTTGTGTCAGAATACTCACATTAAAATGTTTCAAATGGGTAACAGTGTGTTTTGCTGTAGCAACGCCGGTGGTTCTGGAAGCGGATCACTGACCGCACGTCACAGCCCCACGCGCCGTACTTGCGTTTGGGATCATTTTATTTTAAATCCCGATAATGTCAATTGCAAACATTGCTATGATATTTAAAAAAAAAAAAACAAACACCATGAAACCATTTAAAAAGACGCATTCAGCGGTCTCCGTGGCAGGATATGAAACAGCACACAAAGTATAATGATCCCGTGCGTAACTACGGCGCGCTCTCTTCCTTTTATCAAATGATTGTAATCACATCCATTAATTTTACCATCCTGCCACTAGCCTTTTATTTAGACTAAAAACCCTTCATTCGGGTGAGGAAGCTGGCGTTTTGAGTGGCATTTGCACATCCTGTCATGCCGGTGACTATATGCCACTACAATAGACGCATTTTGCAGTAGTTAAGGTTAAAGATTAATCGATTAATTGATCATTAATTTAAACGACGATCAATTATGGAAATTATTGAAAATTTAAATTTTCATTGACATTGTCAATGACAAAATTGACAATAGCATACATTAATATATGCCCTCAATAAAAATACATTAATTTATATTATATTAATTCTATAATTTTTCCACAAAGAAACATTCACAGATTCTGTATGCAGTATATGAAAAGTGTAATTTTTACCTGAGGGTATAATGGTGTCAACCTTCGAGCCCTTGACACGTGATGACTCTACAATTCAAAGGAAGAGAGCTTTAATGATCAAAACTAGCATGTGTCTTAAAGGAAGCATGTGTCCTTGCGTATTAAAGAAGGGGGTCATATAATGCCCATTTTCCACAAGTTGATATTATTCTTTAGGGTCTTAATGAAAAGTCTGTAACATAGTTTTGTTAAAATTATTCATTGGTAGTGTAAAAAACACCGTTTTACCCTGTCAAATACAGCTCTTGTCAGAGCAAGCCGTGTTGTGTCATTCTCCTTTAAATGAGAAAGAGCTCTGCTGAACCCCTTGAACAACTTGTAGCATTATAATGATGTAGCATAACATATAATGAAGCATTATATGACCCCTTTAACATTTTCTTGAATGCCATGAACAAGCACTGAATTTAGGAAATGCATACCCTTGTTCTTTTTGGTGCCAGCTGGGGCTGTAACCGCAGGTTGCTCTACCTTCTGACTGGCACGAACTCCACCCTCAGGGCTCCCAGAGCTGTCACCAGGGTCCTTCTCTTTTTTGCGCTGCTGACGTTTTTCTCGATTACTGACCTTGGTTTCCCAAGTACCTGCTAAACACAGTCATTCTGAAAGTGCATCTCATACAAGCAGCTCATTTGAATTTCTGTGACTAATCACTAATAAACGGCCTTCATACTGAAAATGTGAAGTTGCCACTACAGTTTAATAACCCAGTTTGATACCTTCAGGTTCCTTGCCATCGGTGGAGGAAACATCTTGGGTTGGCTTCACCTCTGGTTTTGGTTTCTTCTTGTTTTTCTTGGTCTACGGAAGAGCCAAAAACACTCATTTAGAACTTCCTGACAAGAAACAAAGCATATTTCTTACTCTCACACTTACTGCATGTACATAGTGACAGATTGTTTATAAAGATTTCTTAAAATACTTAATAGGCCTTGTAAAAGCTATGCCTAAAGTTTGAGGCCTTGGGGACAAAGTACACAGTTTCCCCTCTGGATGTACCCTACATTTGCTGTATCTGCATTATCAAATTACAGGCCGATACTGACACCCGACCTCTCTCAATCACTGTTTACAGACTGAACCAAGGCGGATTCAAACCTTCATAGCACTACTGTGCAAGAGTCAAATGTGCTTTCCAACCTGTCAAGTATTTTTAATGTGCCCTACAAGTGGAGTTGGAAATTTCATAATTGTGAATTCAGAATATATGGATGACCAAGCAGTCATATTTAAAAGTGAGAAGCTGAGTCCAGATGAAACTTGAACTGTGACTTTGGAAAGGCCATGCAGATTTGAAGCACTGCGTACACACTGATATATAATATGTATAATACCATAACATTAGAGTTGGGTACCGTTCACATTTGAAATGGTACAGTACCGGTATCGGTACCTGAAATTCCGTACCGGTACCCAACGGTACCCTTTTTCGGTACTTTACTCTCTGTATAATAACAAAAAAAATGTTTTGTGAAAAAATAAGTCCAAAAGTCCCAATTTCTACATTTTGAACAATAGGGCCCTAAAAAAAATTATTCCAGAAATTCTTGTTTAATTTTTTCTGATAATCAAATGAAGGCATGAGACATGTATTTATTTTTAATCAAATGAAAATTAAACCCTTCTATTATTTGCAAACAAACAGAGGTTTACTGTTAAAATTAATACATGGTAGAAAAATTGTGTGAATATATCTTTAAAAAAGTTATAATAATTGTAGTTTTTCCACAATTAAGTGGTTAACGTGGTTGTAATTAATTTTTATAATTTAATTGTTTTATTTAAATTTGTCAGTAAATAGAATATATAAAGACCTACATTATACTATACAAAAGTAATACAAGAGTAATATATTTTTGTTACATGTTAAACCGCACTTTTATTTTGACAGGTTGCCGTGAAGTTTGTGTATACAGTATGATGCTAGTTTTCTCAAATGAAACTGTAAATTCTCATGAAGTGACTGTCACACACTGGGAGTTCATGTGTTCATGTCGTCATGTCGTGAGATGCAGAGGCTGAGAATCACCGCGAGTTCACGCGTGCTTCAGTATTTGTGGAGTAAACAAAACCGCGTCTCCGCCATTCATTAAACTTTTTGCAATTTTTTGTCTTTTTGCATTTAAATATTCACATACATTAGTTCATATCGCGATTCCAATTAAGTGACCGACCTTCTTTTATTCATCCAAAAACGAATTCCGTGGCATTCCCCGCTATAGAGTAAACTCCGTCTTTATGAATGGACTCCGCCATCCTGTCCACGTTTTCGCTGAAACCATATGACCCTAGAAATGTAAACACACCTAAGAACATTTCGGTTTGCCTGTGTGTTGTGTTTTAAAGAGTTGCAGGGGTGACATCATTTCACAGGGTCTCTCTCTCTCTCATATGCGCCTAAATGCGTTCTCGGGTACCGAATTATTTAATGTGAATTGGTACTGGGTAGGGATGGGTCACGATTTTCGAATATTCGATTAGTCGATTTAATTACAGAATATCGATTAGGTTGTGCGATTATTTTCTAAAGGTGTACAACCCACACTGGCTCTGTTCAAAGCCCTGTTCGTTTGATTAATGTGATCGCTCCGTGCCGTGCTCGGGCGTGGTTCGTTTAGCAGGCCCTGGATTGGTTGTAAGAGGTGGGCCAGAGTGCGGTTCAGTTGGACTCAGGCGCGGCACACATGTAGTGTGAGCGCTAACCGCGCCGGAGCACGGAACTTCTGATACGTGCAGCCTGATTGCGTGAACAATAGACCTGTTAAGCAATATATTGTGAGAGGGCCGTTTGTTACGGCGTCCCAAACAACTCAAAATAATAAACCACAAAGTTAACAAAACGATGCACTCCACTGCGCTTAGCCAGAGCACTTCTCTGCGTTAAATGTGAAGAATGACAGGTTGGATGCCACAGACTTGTTTTTTTGGGGCGGAGTATACAGGTGTAATTTTCACTTTAACTTCACGCAATGTAACATGATTTTATTATCGTAATTTTGAATTTATTCTTAAAATATTATGACGTTAATCTTATTTATTTAATTATTTATTTGAGAAGGATAAACTGATCAAACTGGCGCTGGCCGCTTTGTATTTAAAAAAAAAAACTTGAATTTAACAAACATAAAATGTTCCAATCAGATTTCTGAATTAAATTAATAAAGAAACGAAACTAAATAATGACCACTTTGCTATTAAAAACCAAAACGGAACTATTGTAAATGGCTGCAACAGCAGCTTTGTAATGGGGAGAAGAGATAGAGAGAGAGAGAAAGACACGGGCTCTGGTTGGACTCGGGCAGAGAATTCTGAGAAGCTGCAGGGCTCTATATCCGTTCCCTCGTTTCAATTCAAAGTTCACCGAACTAATTGTGAACAGATTGCACTCCCGTCTTCTTCCCGAGCATGTGAACATGTTCTTTTAAATATATATATATGAAATAGGTTATTGTTAGGAAGACACGTTAAAATTAATGTTCACATAATAAGTGCCGTCATTCAGGCGGTTCACAAAATGTTTTAGCGCGTAATATGTTATAAGACTCATATTCTGTTTAGCGCGCAATATGTTTTAAGCCTAATATTAATTGATTAATTAATCAAACGGTTAATATTTGTTTAAATAATATGAATTTTCATGCTCATTTTTAAAATAGAAATGTCCTAGCCTTATGAGCAGTTGATAATCGACGGACTGTTCTGATAATAAATGCCGTCATTCGGTTATGTTATATTAATATGTTTCAGCAATCATACGTTACAACCATTAATTGGCTTGTGTTAAGATAGACTATTCTCTAATTAATTAAACAGTTTGTTATCATACAGATTGAAAGCCTGAATGGTTTCTCTCCCTCTCTCTCTGTTTATGGGTGTGTGTGTGTGCGTGGGGGGGGTGCATACGTGGGAGGGGTCGATTTTCGAATAATATCCAGCGATTATCGAATATTACTTTTGCTTAAAATGCCCATCACTAGTACTGGGTAGTACCAACTCAATTCGGTCGGTACCCAACCCTACATAACATATCTATAATCTACTGTCTACAAAGTCTATAGTGCAGATATTCACTAACTTTTTATCTGCCAAACCCATTTGACTAATTTCACTTGCAAAATATTCACAAGCACCCCATGAGAACCCTTAATGAATTTTTAATAGTTTAAAAACAGATTTGCTTGTTCATGGTTCTCTGATTGTCACATTGAAGCGAAGTGGGGGAGAGAGAGGGAGGACGGGGATTGGGAAAGCCGAGATTCGAACTCGGGACGCCTGAAACACAATGGTACTATATGTAGTATTTATTCTTAAATTCTCCACTGTTGGAAATGGAATCACTTTCAGAACGATTTTTTCCAGCTGATGAATGAATGATAAAGCAGCCAACAGTGCCAAATTCACAACTTTAAAGATCAAACATTTCAATCAGAAGACACTGGGTCTCATTTATCAATCTAACGTAGAAACGAGCGCAGATCCGAGCGCACAAATCAACTTACGACAGAGTTCACGTGTGATTTATGAAACGTTTGTATGCCGCCAATCCCCTCGTACGAAAGATTGTACATTGATAAATGTGGCGGCTGAAAACAATCGTCATTTGAATATTACGCCCCTAAAAACACCCCGGTTTCGAAGCCTCACCACTAGAGTTTACGGCATGAAGGAACGAAACCCAGCCAAAAAGAGGAAGTAATCTCATAAAAGAGAAATTGATCTTACTCTAAAAACACTCTTTAACCTTATAATTGCAAACATTGGCATTCATTTATATGTATATTAAATACCAGTAAATATAACAAAACATTTATAAACACTATATAGATTATTTAGTTCTCCTTAATTCACAACAAACCCTTTAAATTTAACGGTATTACAGAACAAGAATGTAAAAAATTAGTAGCTATAAAATGTTATATTAAACTATGAAGTAAAACACAAATTGAGCTATAGTGGCATTCATCATCAACAGAATACAACCTCAGGCTAAAATGAATTTATTAAAGTGAAACTAAATGGAATTGGGCTCACAAGCCTCTCTCATTCGACATCAAAATATTTCCATTTTTGCCATGTAACATTTGGTTGCTAAACTATTATCTATGATGTAAACAAGGCTTTGTATTTGTGTTCCAATATCTATGTAAAATATCACCCTGTGCAAAAAATGTTTATTTCGGAGCTGCGCACTGATTTTACAGTGGACCTTGTAAATTGAGCAGTGTACCTTTTATGTTTAGTCGACTGCATTTTAGTTTGATTAATGGCTGAAATGTTGTGCGTGCGTGTGAGGCACCTAGTGATCACTGATCAGTTAACTTTTTAAAACTAAAGCTATAAAGAAAACTAATAAAATGCATTAAGAGTATCACAAAAACTAAAGTGACCTATACTTGTCACACTGTTTTTCTTTTCTTTTGTTAATCTGTTAATTAAGAGAAATATATTTTGTGTAGCCCTATTTATTTTACTCCTTTTATAATTTCTTTAAAAAAGCCCTGAAAAAAGGTTTTAAAGGTTTGTGTCACATTTACTTATGTCATGTACAAATATTCGTATTCAGATGTAGTTATTTTAGTTTTTTTTTTGTTCACAGTACGACTCCTTTGCTTTGTTTATGTTACTTCCGTGTTGTTTCTGACTTGATAGTTTATTAGACACAGAGATAAGCAAGTTTTTCAGTTAAATCAATCACTGCATGCACATGTTTGACATTGTTAGCAAATCTCCAAAGATCTCTAAACTGTTTAGCTCTCAGAAAAGCAAACCACTCCTATTAAAACTACCAAAAACGCCTTAGTTGCTACAATTATTGTTACTGCAAATATATAAACAAACGAATACACTTACTTCCTCAACGAAACCAGCATGAATACTAGGAGGACCGACCTTTGTGTCCGCAGGTGTCTGTGCTGGTGCTGCTCGTGGTGGTGCTGGAGCAGGAGAGGGTTTCTTTTTCTCCTGGGTTACTTTGATTTTGATTTCCTCCTGAGGTCCAGCCACTGTCTGTCCATTCGCCTGCGCCTTCTGCTGCTTACACACCAACAATTACAAACTCCTCATTTCCTCCCTCTATCAGCTGACAGTGCTTGAAAACAACCCTTAGGCTAGGCCATGAAAACTGTCACTATTTCTGATCCTTCAAATAGCTGGTGTTTTGCCAAAACGAAACTTATGAGCGTGTCTGCTGTACTGTGCTACGTGGCTCTCCTGCTGCCTTCGTGTCTGTTTTATTACTGTACTCGTATTCAAATAACGACTCCAGATTTGTTAATTCAATACTAAAGGTGACGATAAGCAATATAGAATTAAATAGTTATGATAGGGAACGAATTTCTATGTGAAAAGCTGATTCTTAGCGGTTTTGACAGGTTAGCACGTTAGCAGCTAACTTACTCGTGCAAACCTCTATCAAACTCTAACTTAGTCAGCTAAATATGAATTTTAGGAAGATAATAATGCATCTCAAAACCTAGCAGGCTGCCTATCTAGATTTCATTTTAGGGTAACGTTAAGTTTTCACAAAAAGGCTGTCTAGGAAGACAGCGCTCTTAGTTTTGAATCACAGCCATCAGGACGCTTACCTTCTCGGCTGCTTTCTTTTTGTTCTTCTTTTTCGGTTCGCTCGGCTCGGTCTTCACAGCCTTCGGTGGTACGGCGGCCTTAACCGGAGCCTCGGCAACGGCGGTGCTGGGGCTCACAGGAACAGGCGCCACTCGGCGCTTCCTCCGTCCACAGGCCGCGATCAGCAGCAGCGCCGTCAGCGCGATCAGCGCCGCGCTCAGAATCAGCCACGACGGATACTGCTCCGGCTTTATCCCCAGATCAAGCCCCAGCTCGGCCCGGAGGAAGTCCAGGCCGGAGGACAACAGCCCACGGATACGGTCAGACATGTACTCGGCTCGCTGTGTGGCTAAAACTCGCCAGTCCTGGTCCATTTTAAGCAGCCGGACAAGAACCACACGCAGAGAGTGAGCTGCTGCTGGCTGGCAGCGGGAGAGAGAGAATGGCAGGAGAGAGCCGAGGGACTCGAGGGAGTGGCTTTGTTTGATATTTCTCGCCTTCTTACGTTACGGGTGTGTTGCAAAACATATCGATCTGACTACATAGACAACACTTTTGGACGTCTTTGGAGGGCGCAGCATTTTTGGACATCAAAAGAGAAAAAAGTCTAAGACATATATCCTCGATTTGTTATCTTATAAATAAAAAGTTTCTGGGCTAACGATGTCACTTTTTTTGATTGAGGTTGACTGACTTCTCTTTTTTTAATTAGTAAATAAAAATGTGACATTCTTGAAACAATATATGATTTCTTTTTGATGATTCTATTCATTAGTTTACTTTCCTTAGCCTATGTTTCCGTTTATTTGTTTATTTATTCATTTATTTTTCTTTCACAGATGCCCTGATACTTTTGAGAAAAAAATATTTACAAATGCATATGCTGCATTTACTAACCTCATCAGTCTATTGCAAAATATGATATTAATTCAGTTTTACCCATCAAAATGTGTTTCAATAATTGGTTATATCACTGATCTATAATAATCATTATATAGACCAGTGGTAAATATTTAAATAAAATCAACTAAACAAATAAATATGTAGCAATCTGTTTATTCAATATGGGTTTGTCATAAGTCAGAAAAGGGACACTGATTTAAGTCTCAATAGCCTTAGCTACAGAATAACACTCAAGAAGATTTCCAAAAGGTAGGTAGGCCTAAACTTGACAGGTTTCAGCCACAGCTATTCTAAATTCTAGTCATCTATTTTAAACAACATTTTGCTGATAATTTTTTTTATATTACCACATACAGACATTTAATCTACTAAGTGAAAAACTTATGGACATTTTATGCATTACCAACCTATTGTCAAAACAAGTGGTTTTGTCTATACTTTTTGTCTTCTTACTTTCTTATACGGAGTGTCTATTTACACTAATCGCATTTACTCCGCCTTGATGGCAGAGGCTATTTATACTAACTCCGCCCACCACACGTGTGATTGGTCTGGTCAAAACTACAAAAGACTACATACAGTTGTTAGCTCCAGTGGCACAGGTGGTAAAGCATGTGTTGTACTCATTTATACGCGATCGACCTGGGTTTGAATCCGCCTTTTGGCGAACTTTTTTCTCCCTTTTCAAATCTCATATCACATCGGAAAGGCATTTATTTTCAATAAAAATGAAAGACATAATAAACAAGTTGAAAATAAAGTATTAGGGTAGGGTTGGGGTAGGTGTAGGGAAGGCTTTATTGTCCCAATAAGGTGGCATCCATTTGAATTAAAATTTACCCTCAATAAGTTATTATTGCATACTTTTTTATAATGTACTACAATACTGAGGTGCAGATAATAATATTATTAAGCTCAGATGAGCTTTATTTGTCACATACATTAATTATACTGCTGAGTATAAACCAGCAGTGAAACGTGTTCTCTGCATTTAACCCATCCAAGTGCACACACACTTGGGGCAGTGGGCAGCGATACGGCACTGCGGAGCGCCCGGGGAGCAGTTGGGGGTTCGGTGCCTTGTTCAAGGGGTCTTCACCTCAGTCGTGGACAACTGCCGGAGCCGAGATTTGAACCCACACCTGGGGTTACAAGTCCGATGCTCTGTCCATTAGAGCCACGACTGCCCAGCAAAGTCGGCAAAGATAATTGCCACTATTTGAAATAAGTAGTATAAATAGCAGAAAAATCCTGCTAATTTAACAGTGTAAATATAATCTATAGTAATCAAAAAAATTCTGCTATTTTCACTTAGTGTAAATTGCGGCGTAAAAATCAGCTGTGGCGGGTAACGTCCTCAAATCACTAGCCAATTTGCCGGGTTACTTTTCGTAAGTTATGTTCACTCATTGATTTCTTGGGGAAGTTCAGGCAAGCCAAATCTGCCAGGTTTAGCGCAAATACTGAACTCGTGAGACATCATGACACTATCGAGTATAATGCAAAAACAACAAAACACTTCTACAGAGCAGGGGCGATTCTAGGATTTTTTTTAATGGGGTCGCACAGGGGGGGCCAAGATCCAGTCAGGGGGGGGGGCCATGGGAAATGTCATGCGCCTCAACACAAGTGGGATGACATAAAAAGGGCACTGCACAAGTGCCTGGACAACTCTACCGTCAGCAGCCATATCACCCTGTAGCCCAAGACTGGTTGCCCACTGAAGCTAAGCAGGTTTGAGCCTGGTCAGTACCTGGATGGGAGACCTCTTGGAAAACTAGGTTGCTGCTGGAAGAGGTGTTAGTGAGGCCAGCAGGGGGTGCTCATCCTGTGGTATGTGTGGGTCCTAACGCCCCAGTGTAATGACGGGGACACTATACTGTAAAAAGCACCATCCTTTGGATGAGACGTTAAACCGAGGTCCTGACTCTCTGTGGTCATTAAAAATCCCAGGATGTCCTTCCCTGGCATCCTGGCCAAATTTGCCCACTGGCCTCTGACCATCATGGCCTCCTAATTATCCCCATGCACTGATTGGCTTCATCAGTCTGTCTCCTCTCCACCAGTAAGCTAGTGTGTGGTGGGAGCTCTGGCGCAATATGGCAGCCGTCGCATCATCCACCTGCTGGTGTAGTCCTCACTGGCCGGCTCTGACCTGTGCTGCCACGTTCAGGGCTGCAAATTAGCTGGCCTACTTGCCCCTGCCTGGTTTATGGCATTTAGATGTATTTTCACATGTTAATGCAGAGGGACTGTTACAAATGCATAAATAAAGTTTTGCCGAAGATTGGATTCATTTGACTTTGTTAGTCAGCTACTGGTGCAACTTCTCTTTAGAAGGTTCAACAAAGTTTGTTCTATTATTTTTGTTCTGTTTTTTTTATGTCTATCTCAATTTTCTCTCAATGCTAAGGGGCTACGTGACAATGTAAAGCGCAAAGCACTGTTTCTGTATGCTAAATCCTTTAAAACTGATTTTTGTTTTTTTTTCGGAGTCTCACTCTGTGTTCAATGACTCTACTTTTTTGAAAAAACAATGGGGCAATGAGGTTTGGATGGCTCATGTTTCCGAGCATTCTGCTGGTGTAATCATAATGAAAAACCATTTTGCTGGTTCAGTCTTACAGAACTATATTGATCCTAAGGGGCATTTTCTTTTACTATTAATTTGTGTTAATAATACTTTTATATTATTGACTAACATTTATGGATAAAATACCTCCCGAAAAAAAATTATTGTTGTTTGAAGAGATAGGAGAAAAAAATATTGTTATGGTCTTATGCATTTCCAGATGCATTTCCAGATACACAGGAGTGGCTTAGGGACAACTCTGTGAATGTCCTAGAGTGGCCCAGCCAGAGCCCTGAGTTGAACTCTATTGAACCTCTATGGAGAGACCTAAAAATGGCTGTCCACCTACGGTCCTCATCCAACTTGACCGAGCTTGAGAGGATTTGCAAAGAAGACTGGCAGAAAAATCCCCAATCCAGGTGTGCCAAATTTGGTTGCGTCATACCCCAAAAAGACTCAAGGGGCTGTAAGTGCTGCAAATGTGCTTCAACTAAGTACTGAGTAAAGGGTCTGACTATGTATGTAAATGAGAGAGAATGAGCTTTATTGGCCAGGTTTGTTTACACATCAATTTGTTATAGTGACAGAAGCTCCAAAGTACAACAGAATGACAGCAACAGGACACAGATGATAAAATAAT
>CM049802.1:17017217-17046019 GCA_027422405.1 Ptychobarbus kaznakovi | reverse complement strand
TATATAAAAGAGACACCCATACAGTATATATTTTGAAAATATTTACATGCATTTACATGTATATATTTATATTCATATAATTTATATTATGTGTTTAATATCTAAACATATTTTTCTTAAATATATACGTGCATGTGTGTGTATTTATATATACATAATAAATATTCACAGTACACGCACATATATTATACAAACAAAAACTTTTATTTTGGATGCGATTAATCACGATTAATCGTTGCCCATCACTAATTATTATATTATATTATATTATATCTATTATTTATATTTTCTTTCTTTCTTTCTTTCTTTCTTTCTTTCTTTCTTTCTTTCTTTCTTTCCTTCTTTTTTTCTTTTAAATGTATAATTTAGCAATTAATTTAAAGATATCCAGATTTTTTTTTATTGTTTTGTCTGAACTTAGTCATTTTTTTTGGCTTAGTGTTTGTTATATTTACATAATATCTAAATCTGTCATTATTGATCATTTATATTATATTTTTAAATTCCAATGGACAGCGATGCCTCGTTAATATTTTGTTTTTTATTTATCATTTATCATCAATAAAAAATAAAGATATTTATTATTTGTTTGTTCAAATAATTTCCAGTGAACTTTTCCTTTTTCTGCTTTCTTTTTTTTTACTATCTTAGACTTTTTGTCCCTTTAGTATATTTTTTACAACATATATGTATTTATTTGTATAACATTTAGGGAGCATCAGTGACACTTTTTGTAAATGAAAATATACAGCAGTTATTTTCCAGCAAATGCAACAAAAAAAAACGATATTGTTTTCTTTGGTCAGGCTCACGCACTAGGCAGCGGTCGTGCGGTACGTCCCATCAAACTACATATTACTGATACTAACACTGGGTGACAAGGGGCATAAAAGCCAATGTGAGTCTCTTATTCTGTAGTTCACAAGACATGATTTGTCTTTTTAATAATAGCTAAGGTGGTTGAAGGTATAAGTATTAGAGATATGTATTGGCTTTTATGTGTGCTTGAATCAGTGTGATCTTTAAGGTTGGGGAAGGACTAGTCCTGGGGCGCCGTGCATTGTTTTAGCACAGAGCATGAACATTTCCACTCATACAAGACCTGACCTAGAGGTGAAACTTGCATAACAACATAGACAGTTTACCATTCCTCGTTAATGTATTAAATACAATTAAGTACAGCTCTGTCTCCATTGTCTGTGTTGTGGGTTTTGTTGTGCATTGTGTTTGGCAGAAGGTGTAACCATTATCATGAACTAGCATGTAATGTTTTTCCATTCCCTCATTCTTGGGTGTGACAGCATGGCATGTTTAAATATGCAGTGTATACTTCGGCATGTTTGTGAAAGGGATATGTTTGTTTCAGGAGGAGTTCTGCTACCCCATCGAGTGCCTGACTTTGACCGTAGAAGAGGTGATGCATATCAGACAGGTTCTTGTTAAAGCAGAGCTGGAGAAGTTCCAGCAGTATAAAGATGTCTATAATGCACTAAAGAAAGGAAAGGTACATTTACTCTTCACATTCACGGCCCGCTCTACATGTATAGCACTATATACATTAGCCCAAGCTTATGTTTGGGGATTGTCTTCTTTTTTGGAGCACATGATGCATAAAAAAGCGGTCTATATTTTGGGGAAGGACTAGTCCTGGGGCTCACTAGGATTTTGAACATGCTTGGTGTGTGCAAGTGTGTATGTACTGTAAGTGTTTCATTGTGTATCCCTTCCTCTCAGCTTTGCTTCTCATGTCGGACGAGGAAGTTCTCGCTCTTCACCTGGTCCTACACCTGCCAGTTCTGTAAGAGGTGGGTGGAGGTTTTCATTTCAGACTTTATACATAGAAAATTAAGTGATGTTCAGTTGAATCATATTTTGTCTTTTCTTTTCACAGGCCTGTTTGTTCACAGTGCTGTAAGAAGGTAGATGTAACATCTTTACCTTATGTTCACCGAGGCTGTATTTATTTGATCAAAAATCAAATACAAATATTATTCCAATTTACATGAAATGTTTTGTATTTTAATCTGTTTTAAAATGTAATTTATTCCTGTGATGAAAAGCTGAATTTTTCCAGTCTTCAGTGTTACATGATCCTTCAGAAATCATTCTAATATGCTGATTTACTGCTCTATTTATCATTATTATCATGTTGAAAACAGTGCTGCTTAATATTTCTGATCAATAGAAAGTTGAAATAAACAGCTTTTATTTGAAATAGAAATCTTTTGTAACACTATGAACGCTGATCAGTTTCATCCTTGCTTAATAAAAGTATTAATTTCTTTAAAAATGTATCTGATTGACCCCAAAACTTTGAACAGCAGTGTGCATTTTTCACTTTGCTAATGACCTCATATCCTCTCATCTCAGATGAAGTTGCCCTCCAAGCCCCATGCCAGCCTGCCCATCTCCTCTCTGGGTCCCAGCATCCTGCCCAAAAAGGAGTCTGCAGCGTCAGCCGCGACAGAGAAGCCCTCCTCCACATCCAGCCACAAGCGCCACAGCCTTCAGCGCACAATGTCCAGGTGAGCTTCACACATGACGAGCGAGTATGTATCGTTTGTACGGGATTCATAAGGGAGTTGCAGAGGGTTTGAGAGCATTAAAACAAGCATTAACATTAAAATAAACGGTAACACATTACATTAAGGTGTCATTTGTTAACATTAGTTAATATGTTAACTAACATGAACAAACAATGAACAATACATTTATTACAGTATTTATTAATCTTTGTTAATGTTAGTTAATAAAAATACAGTTGTTCATTGTTAGTTCATGTTAGCTCACACAACTTGTGATATTAATAATGCATTAGTAAATGCTGAAATTAACATTAACTAAGATGAATAAATGCTGTAGAAGTATTGTTAAATTTTAGTTCATAATGCAATTAACTAATGTTAACTAATGAACCTTATTGTAAGTGTTACCAAATAAACAAATTGGACTGTTTGTGAGAATGTAGTGTTATCCTCACATTCACATCATTTCCAACATTTTTGACGATAGACATCTACAGCATTTCATCAGAATTGTGCCAGAATAAAAGCTTGAATTTGAAATGTTTTTAAGTTTTATTTTACAATCATTGATAATATACACTATTTTATTTTTTGAATCAGTTTTGAAATTTTCATTTGAGTCATTTTGTGCTTGTCATTTGTTTTTGTTTTTTTTTTCATTTTTATTAGTTTTTAAAAATGTCTTTACATTTTTTGTTTTGTTTTAATTGTAGATATTTTAGTATATATAAAAAAAAAGATTGCTTTGGCAACTATTTAAATAACATACATTACAATATTTATTATAAAACATTTAATTTCAGTTAACTTTATTGTTTTATCTTGGTTTTAGTTTTAGTTAACTATTATAACCCTGGTGTGAATGTTTGAAAGTTAAAAATGTAGGACATACATATTAGTATTATAACTTGTAGTGTAAAATAAAGTCTTATTTTTTTATAATTAGAGATAACAATTATTATTATTATATATTACATTTAATTGGGTACCTAAAATACAAGAACAATGTAGACCGAAACACAACTAAAAAGAGGATTGAGGTCACTTTAAATTTCAGATACAAATTTAAAAGTTTATCATATCACAGTTGATATATGACAAAATAATAATCAAGTCATGCAGACCTTTATATGAATAACTTTAAGATAAAAACAATCAAATAAAACCCATCCTAAAAAGCTTTACTTGCATTACTTGTTTGTACTTGCATCAGAGTAGGACTGTAGTCAAGTCCACCTTTGTCCAGTCCAAGACCAGGACTATCGAGTCCGAGTCAAGACCGAGTCCAAAGAGGTTCGAGTCCAAGACCAGGACTATCGAGTCCGAGTCAAGACCGAGTCCAAAGAGGTTCGAGTCCAAGACCAGGACTATCGAGTCCGAGTCAAGACCGAGTCCAAAGAGGTTCGAGTCCAAGACCAGGACTATCGAGTCCGAGTCAAGACCGAGTCCAAAGAGGTTTGAGTCCAAGACCAGGACTATCGAGTCCGAGTCAAGACCGAGTCCAAAGAGGTTCGAGTCCAAGACCAGGACTATCGAGTCCGAGTCAAGACCGGTAAACCAAATCCCGCTCAGATCACGCTCTGACATTACATTTCACAAAATACACCTCGCTTATCGGTCCCATCAAAGCACACACAAAATGAAATGCACCTACCTAACAAATAATTATTTTGTGGCTTTGATAAAATAAACACTTTCTAAAATTAAAATAGACCAAAACTGCAGGGAAATGTGGTTTATTAAAATGTCTGTCAACCTTTACGTGATTTTAGAATGTGCTTTAAGAAACATTAGCTTAGACAAACTATTGCTTCGCCTATTCCACTGATTCTGGAACTAGTAAATTAACAAAGGGCATTTTGGGTTGAGCGAGCGGCGCTGAGCGTATTGAGTTTTTATTTTGTCATTAAATTATTGAAATATTTACTTAGAATCAAATTGAGTTCTATAAGGTTCAGATGACAAAAAAGTTTGTGAACTCTTGATCTGTACTACGGTAATGTCTGCCAGTAAGATTATTTCTGGTGACGATTCCTCTCTCAGATCATCAAAGCACGGCGAGCGCTCATCCTCCAAAGACGAGCTGGAGCTGCCGGAGCAGTTCACAGAGGACTGGAGCAGCATAGAAGTCTGCGTGGACTGCAGGAAGTTCATCAACGACATCATCAGCAACAGCAGGCGCAACCTGACCACCAAACGTGCCCGTCCGCACCGCAGGACCCACTCCGTCTACATGTCCAGCACCAGTTCTTCCAACTACAAACCCTCAGAACGGACTATCAAAGAGGTTTAACGGTCACCGGTCACGGTGTCACTCCCGTTTATACTGTTCTCACCTGTCACTTATTTTACATACTGTATGAAAAATACGGCCACTTTTGTTAGCTTTGTAATGTTCCTTCAATACCTCTTCTTTTGCATTTAAAAAGTGCCAGAGGTGAAGGAATAAAGCCGTCCCTGTTTTCCAGCACAAGCCTTCTCAGGAAAAAGGTTTCTTCTGTGATTAAAGCTTTGGAATGTAGTTTAACACACGTTAATGTACTTTTTACCAGCTAATGAATCTAAGTTGACACAATGAAATGACAGTGTGTAGAAAGATATCGCAAGGCTGCTTTGATCACTGAAAGGCACAAGGCCTGAATGTACATTTTTCAATGGAGCTCAATTGTATGTAAATAGTTGCTGAATGCTCAGCCTAAATGTAAATAGGTATCCAAACAGACTTATTTCCCCCTTTTAGGAAGTACCAGTCGACCAAGAGACCACAACAATTCAAGATCAAGTCTTACCAAATGTTTTTTATTATTGTTTGTTAAAATTGCTGCTGTGATTGTGACATGGTCCAAACGAATGCCGTTTTAGATCATTACAGAAAGTACTTATAGATAAATATATTTTTCCTGTCTGATAGCAGTGTTTTTGAGATTTTAGTCAAAGATGAGGGTCAATGAAGTGTTTTTTAAGAGCGGATGCTGAAAGCTGAAGTGTTTCTTAAAGGAGTGATCGGCCGTGCCAAACTCTCTGAGCAATATGTGTCTTGGACCTGATGTACATAGTCAAAATCACATTTACCGGAGATGGCGACGGCACAAAGCGGGAAGCCAGTTCTCTCTTTTATATAGGAAGTGACTTTTGTAGGATATGGTTATGTACATGCTGTATATCCGAATCACATCTGATCCACTTATCTATTAAAATAGGCTCTATTGTTATAAATTTTATAATTATTATTTTATTTTTTAGTGTCAAATATTGCTTTCTTTTCATGTTCACTCAACAACTAAAAACATTGTTATTTTTCAGCTGCACATTTATTTTGATGTCTTAAAAATGTGTAAATTAATTTATAATATATTATTAATGACCTGTTTTGTGCAATGAAACACCCCAGGGGACTTTAAATATGAAGGTACTGAAGTCATGTCAGGGTTTTTGGAAGGATTGTTTCTGTTTGTCCTTAAATAAATAAAACACACACACACTTATAAATAGACATGCACTGCGATGGTATACAGGCCTGTTCTTTTGTTTTGTGCTAAACTGACTGCACTGCCTTCCTCTGAAGAATGATTGGTGTGCATTATGAAATCTAAGATTTTTTAAATACGAACAGAATTGCCAATAAATAAAGCATCAAATTTGAGTATTTGAAATTGAATTTGATTTTATTACACATTTCTCATCAGAATTGCGTTGATATGCCAATGAATAATTATGTGCTTACATGTATCTACATGTACCTATAACATTATTAGGATGTATTAAAACATTTCAATTAGATACCCCAATGGAGCCATACAAAGAGCCTAGCAACGACGTTAATGACCCAGGCAATTTAACACTATATGCAAATGATAAGAGATTTAAGCTTCAAAATAATGCAAACTTCTCTACATATTCATGCCTTAATATGTAACCTTTAATAATAGCCACATAATGTTTTTGTGAAATTTAGCGAAGGATAGACCAGGTTACTGACTTGTGTTTCATTTGGCTTAGAAGTACAGTTCGTTTAATGGCTTGCACTGTTATTTAACAACAGATAGATTATTCAGATGACAAAAGTTGTGGTTTTGAGTTTTGACAATGACGTATTCTAGTACTTTGATACAGTGTGTCATTGTAAAGACCATCTATCCCTCATAATCTCGTTTTTATCCGCGTTAAATTAAACATGGCGTCTTACCCAGAGACGTAACCATCATAGAGGGGACAATCATAGTGGATTTAGTTTGTAATAATTATACAGGCTTCTGTGACAGCTTTGTAGTTTAATTTCTTTGTTATGCGATGTGTTATGTTTAATGCAATACAATTTGGTTTTCGTGGTTAACCTAGGCTATTTGTGTTCAATCATTAACCTTAAATAATTAAAAACTCACATAATAAACAAGAATAAACAAATCAATAAGGTTACATTCGTAGAGGCTATGCATTTACACAACTGCTATATATATATAGCCTATATATAATATATATATATACAGTGCTCAGCGTAAATGAGTACACCCCCTTTGGAAAGTAACATTTTAAACAATATCTCAATGAACACAAAAACATTTTCAAAAAAGGCCTGTAGTACAGTTTCTGGGGTCTAAATATTTGTACTTATGATTTTGACATTTGACTGTCTAAATAGAGGTGAATGCTTGTCCGAAACTAGTGGGAAAGAGACAGAACTGCAATTCTCCACTAGAGGACAGAAAAACACCACTTTCAACAGCTGACTAAAACTTCTGGCAAATTCTACATTTCTTAAACGGTTGGTTATACATTATACATCGTTCTGTAAGTATCGTTGTAGTAATAAATATACATTTTGAACAAAATAATAAGTAGTCCATGTTTTTTTTCTGCACATGTTGTGTGGCAAACACAACTGTAGAGGGCAACGAACCACTTTCCAAATGTGACAAACTGCTTCATTGTGCACTTTGACCCTGCTTGTGGCTCCTTTTCCATTACATGAGCATAACATAGTGGCTATTGTAAAATGTTTGTGATCATTGTATTAAAAATATGAGTTTGTTTTTATGAGATCTTTTTTTCTTTCGTTTCAGATATGCATAGCAATACTCGTGACATTCAGATCAGAAATACAATTGCACAACAACGTAATATGTCTAAAACACAGCACATAGGTACTTAAAGTCTCAATATTTTAACACACCAAAACACACCACTTATCAATAAACTTCTTAAGACTCGTTTGAAAAGGCCTAGTTACATAGATCATGCTGATTTATTTGCAAACAAACACATTCCCGCTGAGGTTCAGGTTTGAGTCTATGAGAGTGGACTGTATATTGAGAGGATGGTGGCAAAACAAGCCTGTCCTGCAGTCTGATTGGTGGTTCCCATGACAACATTTGTCAAGGGCTATAGCTGCTCTTGGGGGTGTGCTTTCTAGCTAAAAGCTTGGGGCTAAAGCTAGTGGTGAGTTTTAGCTCCAGACCAGCTGTGCTTCCGATTATGCCGCCTCTCCATCGGTCAGGCCGCTTTGTTATGCTCAGTATGTAGCTGTTTACTTGTTGTGTCCTGTAAATGACAAAGTGCAGTGAAAACTAAGCTGGATCGATCAGTCTTAGAAATGAATAGCTTAGAAACCCTTCAATATTTCTTTCATTCACTAGTGCAATTCAATAGGAAAACATAGATGTCACCACATATTTTTGGTTTAATCATGACAGGTAAGGTTACCAGGCATAGTAAACCGTTTCCAAGCAGCATTAAATACTGGGAGGCAATGGACATCTTGGTTTAATCTCTATCCACTGGTCCTTTCTATCTTAAGTGATGTCAAGGCTCTTCAAGCCCATATTTCTTTTTTGATAATGGCGTTTGCGGGCCAAACAACCTCTTCAAACCGTAAGCACTGCACTTTGAGATCAACATAATTCAGCAAACACAAACCATTGCAAACAAGCACTCTCTGTTCTTTCAGAAGTCAGGATTTCATTTTTATCATCAAAGCTTTTTTGCTACAAAGGGGAAATAAGAAATTAAATACATGGCCAAAAGTATGTGGACACCACAGTTCATTCATTCACCCACCGTGTGTTTGTCTACACTTGTTTTCCTATTTATTATGCTTGATGATCTCTATTCAGATTTCTTAAAATATGAATTGTCATTATGCCTTGTGCAAGACATTCATGCTTTTCATCTTCAGAAAGATCTTTCTTGCATACATAAGAACTGACAACAACCCTGTCTGAGATTGAGTTATCGAAAACACAATCATGTGAAATAAAACAAACACTTTCTTTGAAAAACTCAAATCTGTTTATTATTATTAATAATGTTTATTTTACAGAAATTCTACTGATATGTCACATGATTTGGAACACAGTGTGTATGTATATGTATATATTAATTGTAATTATAATTATATACCTAGTCACCTACACTCTTAAAAATACATGCGATGCCATAGAAGAACCATGTTTGGTTCCACAAAGAATCATTCAGTCAAAGGCTCTTTATAGAACCATCTCTTTGACATTACCATTTTTATAATCTGAAGAACCTTTTTTCACCAAAAATAACCTTTTGTGAAACAGAAAGGTTCTTCAGATGTTAAAGGTTCTTTATGGAACCATTTAGACATAAAAAAGTTGGGACAAATGTTATATGCATCGTGAAGCACCTTTATTTTTAAGAGTGTAGTTCATTTTGTCCACTGAACAAATGTTATTATATATAGACCTTTTTGTCATCAGACAAAAAATAAAACAAACAAAATAATATAATATAAATCAAGCAATATATTCTTGTCATGGAAAAGTCTCAGAAGGTAATTGTCAACTAGCAGCTTCAGGTAATAATGAAACATAATTTCAATTAATCACATTTAATTATAGTTCAGTATTAAGTTTGAATCAGTGTTTGAAAATGACATATACCCTGTCTGGGTCACAGACATGCCCTGCTAATAACCCTGTTAGTGTTATGGATTAATTGTGGATACATTTTTCACAGATGTTGTATTTCTGCAATAATTAATCCAGTAATTTGAAGTGGATCAAAAAAGTTAATCAAAGTTGTCCTATAAGATAAGAACGCATATTGATTTTAGGTTTTAGGACAACTTTGATGAAAGGTTTTGATCCACTTCAAATGTTGACTAATGTATTTTTAATTGTGTTTTTTAAATACATTTTAATATATGATAAAAATTCATAACTATACTTTGTGTTATATGGCCCTCATGTCATGATACAAAAAATAAGCATTGCTGCAAAAGGCTTTCTTGGAAAGTTAATTGTTGAAACATGGTAGATTATTGGTTCTCAAGCAGGACTTAGAGGACCTATAGAACCCTGGTCCTGATTATTGCTAGAAGGGATATAGCTGTGGCCAGAAAGTAAGTATAAAATAAATTAGCTACCTATTAGATTGTGTTTCATTAACTTCTATACCTACCCCAACCCTAAACCTACCCCTTACGATAATAAAAATACAGTAATTATTGTTGTTCCACGTGACAAAAATGACACAATATTAATGTGCGCATGCCCAGTAGCCACAGCTGTATCCCATCTAGCCTTAAGCCCTTGTCCTGGGGAGCCACCGCTTTGTCGATATTGGCTGCATCCGAAAACTGAAAAATGCTGCCTTCAGAGGATGCATTTCAAGGTAGGAACGCATCAAGGTATGTCCAAATCCAAAGTTAGCTTCACTTTCTGTCTCATGAGATACCTTCATCTGATCGCTTTTTGAAGGCAGCATAGATGTATCCTTCACTGCCTTTGATATCCCACAATCCTGTGCGTTCCATTCCATGAGGGGTCAGCTAAAAAATAAAGATGGCGCCTGAAAGTTGCGTTTGGTGGTCAGTTTGTGTGTATATGTCTATTTTTGCACTTTTGGTGTTATTACTAGCGAGAAATCAGTGTTGTAGTAATTAAATATTAATTTAGTTATCACCAAATCTCGTTCTATATTGTTGTAGATTGTTAAACCGTTATGCTGCCTCAGAAGCCTGTCCTAAATCAGTTTCGCGAGGTGCAAAAACGCTGCCTTTGAAGTCATTGCCCGACAGGTCAAGTCAGCTGCCGAAGTTATCGGTTGCAGCCATTAGCTGTTTCATCCACCTATTTTTATGCACATTTTGGAATATCGCATAAAAACCGCTGGATGGAAACGCCAAGATGCGCATAAATTTAGAAAATGCCTCCAGCTAGCGCTGTGCCGTAATTGTGATGTCGGCCCTAAAAGGGTCTATAAGGGAAACATACAAATTGTGTAGCAGAATTGAAAACCCATTGCAAACCTCCAGAGGGCCAACAATAAGTCTTAAACTTATTTATATTTAATTACGTTAACTTGCTATAATGCTAAGAGGTGCTTCTCAGCTTAGATAGGAGGGTCTTCGAATGCTGTCTCAAACAAAGGGGGACCTTGGCGTCAAAAAGGTGGAGAACCACTGCTGTTTATTTTTTTTTTATTATTTTGCTGATGGAGCCATTGGAAATCCAAAAAAGCATATTTGATTTGAATATAATCACCCTTGTACATCTATAAAAGCTTACCCCAGTTAATTTCCACGTTCCAAACCCCGAAATGGGTTCATTTTCATGCTGGAACAGAAAAGGGCCCATACTGAAAATGTTCGTCTCGGCAGATTGCATGGCTGTATGCTTGATTTTATGTATCTGTTAGATATGTGTGTAGCAGAAATAGTAAACCATGTTAATTAGAAGCAGGTGTCCACATACTTTTAGCGTGCATGGTACATCAAGCATTTCACGATTCATTAGGTTAGCTTTTGGCCTTTGTTAATTACATAGAACTCACCACACACCACAGCTCTCAGGGAATATTCTCTTCACTTCACCAATTACTTCATCAAACAGTCATGTCCTTATGCTTGTAGATTTGACACTGGCTAAAAAGATTGTCATATCTCCTGGATTCCAATTAATTAAATTCATGCTAGCAAGGCATTATTGAATAAAATGTGGCTGCTCAAGCCGTTCTGAGAGAAGGAGATCATGATGAGAAACATCTGTCTGAAGATTTTCGGGTCACAGTTCTGCAGGGACAGCTGTACATTTCATAAGTCTGCCATTTTGCTCTGAGGTCCTGGGCTCACTCCCTGAGGTCCACTGTGACACTTGCAATTGCCAGCTCTTTTGATTTAAGATGGCACAGATGCTAGCATGCACCAGCAGCATACCATCAAAGCCACAGCTGAAATGTACTCAACCCACAAACGAATGCAACCTTCCTCACATGGTTTCCAGTTTCAGCTGTGGCCCCATATTTCTCATTTCCCTTAATGAGCAGGGAAGCGAACGGGACGCCCAGGCAGAGATGTTGCGGTCTCTGAGCAGTCATGGTGGGTTGGGGCGGTTGGAGACGCAGATCAGCGACAGTGAACCGTGATCAAACAGTTTGTACGGTAACGATCCTTTAGAAGTCCACACATCTGTTTTAGGGTCATAGCACTCAAAGCAGTCTGAGTCTTCGATAACATCATGACCGTTGAGGAAACGTCCTCCGGTCACATAGAGTTTGTTATTGATGACTGTGGCCGCATGGTGCATCCTTCTCTCCTTCATGTTGGTACACTTCACAAATTTATTAGCTTTGGTGTCATAGGCAATCACTCTTCTTGTGTATCCTAAAAATAAACAGCAGTTTAATTAATGTTTCAACTCATCAAATGATTACTGTGTGATCCTAACAAGGGGAAAGATTTTCCCCTTGACAACAGCACTTGTCAGATTCATGAACAGATTAGCTTTGAGGTTTTTATGTCTATTTGTTAACTAGTTTTGTTAACAGGGGAGTAGATTAACTTTGGTGGACTTTAACTTGAAAAATGGTGTGTATTGAGTGTTCACATGCCGCTTGAACCAAGGCGCTACAACGATCTGTCATGACACATTAAAGAGCCACAAAATTGGTATTTATTGATTTAATTTATTACAAAATGACAAAATTTAAAAGCTGAGACTTTGTTTCATACCAAAAGTAACCTGCCTGTCTTCTGTCTTGTCTGTCGGCACATTTTCAATGTTCTTTTTGCTCCGCAATGTATTTTTCACTGCAAGAGCGGCATGACTTGTCGGACGTATCAACAGTAACTAAGGGGGGTGGGTCTTTGCGAAGGGTCAATTAACTAACTAAATTAAACCAGCGGTTCTCAACCAGGAATCCAGCACCCACTAGGCGGCATCACCAAACTTCCAAAGCATCTTCAAGATGACTTAAAATCAAAACAACTAAAAATCAAGGTATTTTTTAATTCACCCACTCAACATTTTTTTTTCTTTGGACGAACCATAGTCCCACAGTTTTAAATATCAGATTGTTCATATTCTTTGTTACAGTTTAACCCACCTCCAACAATAAAAATCTTGTCTTCTATCACAGCAGCAGGTGCGCAGACGTTCTTCACTGTCCTTGTTTCCAGTCTAGACCACAAGTTGCGGGAGATGTGATAAACCTTGGGGAGACAAAATGCATTTGTCATGTGGGATCACACCTTGAGTGAAGCACAGATTATATTCTCTGAATAACTTTTGTTACCTGTATTTGTCTCACTGGATTCTGCAAGGCATCCTCGCCTCCAAACACGTAAATCCTCTGATCGTTGGCTGCGACTGCAGGGTGTAGGACTGCTGAGGGCATCGGCGCCATGGCCTCCCATTGATTGAACATGCTGTTGTAGCGCTCCACCGTATTTGAGATCTGTTTATCCGGCCCTATTCCACCAAGAGTAAAGATGAAATGCAGGTAGGAGACGCACTGATGGGCGTAACGTGGCGCCAGCATGGGCTCGGCAGTCCTCCACTGGTTGGTCTTCAATGAGAGAGTATAAACTGTGGCGCTAACCGCACTGTCTCCAGATATCAGACTAAGACTGAGGCCACCGACCACGTACAGAATGCTGTGAATACACACATATGCCGCCTTGTAGAGTCGCAGAGGTAGTTTGGCGAGCCACTGCCAGCGCTGTGTTCGTTCATCATAGAGAAGCGCCTCTCGAGATGTCTGTTCATTGTTCTTGCGACCTCCAACCACCACCAGAGTCTCCCGGCACGTGTAGCGACGTGGTGTGGTCCAAAGAGGCTTCAGCTCTTGAGTGCATTTGGCGCTTACGGAAAACATCAGACGTCGCACGGACTCGATGATCTCCGTGCACAGTGTAGATGACTGGACGAGTGGATCGTTGGCGATAAACTGGAAGAGGTACGTCGGATGGATGTACCTCAACCGGACCTTCTTAAAGAGGTCATGAATGGCTCCTCGCCGGGAAAAGGGGTCATGGTGGATCCAAGCAAGTAACGTCTCGAAAACCTGCTCTTCCTCCGCGCACAGTCGGTCGTCCTCCAGGTAGCACATTAGCTCCGGAAGGGAAAGTTCACAGAAGTCCTCAGAAGCAGCTACGTCTGAGAAACACCGCACAGCCATCTCTTTGGCTCTCTCCTTGAGGCTTTCACAGTGAAGGATCTCTGAGAGCCGGATCATGCTCAGGCAGTTTTCCGGATTAAGCTGTTCCTGTAGGAATGTGGAGCAGGCCTCGAAGAGCCTGCCGTAATGCAGCATGGAGGCTGCCTGCATCAGGGGCAGCACCAGCTCCATGGTGATGGTGATGGTACCAGTATAGATGTAATCCACAACACATTCGATGACCTCCGATGCGATGCCTTTCAGGTCCACTCTAGCCTGGCTGCTCTCCCTGAAGTTGCTGCAGAACATGGCTCGGAAGTATGGGCTGCTGGAAACCAAGACGTTCCTGTGGCATGGGATCTCCTTGTCATCGGTGCACAAGATCACATCAGTGAAGATCTGCTCCTGTCTCAGTATGTTCAACTGAAACAGGAGGTGAGCAGGGAGCTCTAGGTCCTTGAATGGAAAGATCTCTGTTGATGTACTAGCCATGCTGCAAAAGGAAAGGATTGAGAGTTTACTGGCAAATTACAGTTGAGTCACAGTGAGTAAGAAGTTACGGTTTGCTGTTGTCATGGCCACCACACAACCTTTCCTCCCTTTCCTCGCTCCCTCTCTCTATTTTATCACCCCTGATGTTTAGTGCCAGGCCACAACGTTCTATTCCAGTGTCCCTTAAATCATTTTAATGCTTCCATGTGCAGAGCTTGGCTACACTTCCCTATCAAAGCTAAGTTTATCAACGCTGTTGTATTTACTTACCAGCTGTTTCTAAACCCCTCGGTAGGTTTGCCCTTGACAGCCTAACCATTTAGACGAGGACATTTCATGGGGCTATTATCAACACTAAGTCGTCTAATCACCCCAGAGACAGCTACTGATTTTATTGCACTCCAGATCACATGGGCCTGTCTGACGTCTATTTTGGGATGCTAATTGTTTTTTTTTTCTTTATTATTAAAAACCATTCTGAGACACCACAACAAGGCTGAAAGTATTCCCCAAGGATAAAAGATACCGTATCATATTTCAGTGGCACTTATTTAAAATAGACAGCAAACTCTCAGTCGCCAGTGCAGTTGTGAAAATGACAGTAACAACAACTGGCGTAAGAAAATCTCAATAAATAAGGATTTCACTATCTTGACTCTGTAATTTTGCTAGATCATAACATATAACTGCGTGCTTAGTAGTATTATTAAAAACTTGCATTGCATTAGCCGGACAATTGAGAAGAGGTAAACTACTTTTTAAAAGTAAATGCTCTATCAGAATTCACAATCTATACAATAAAGCATTTATTTCAAGTAAATCTTGTTTCATACATTTTTAAAGTAGCTCTTGAACTCACCTGTTTGTTCTTTACACTCAAGTTGATGAGTCTGAACCGAATCAGGCACAGTTCAGCAGGATAAAAGCAAATATATTTCTCCTAGATTTCTCTCTCAAAGACGACAGTCAAAAGTGGCATGGAGAAAGACACGAGGTCTCAAGTTTGGAGTTTGCCATGAGGTTGCTGTGTACATTCCAGTTACCTAGAATAGTCTGGAGGGCTGCTGTCGTCCAGGGCTCACATGTGACCCTCCCCTTGTTTGTTCCCACAGTGGTAGGCCATGCACCATGCATTTTGAGTGTTTTCTATGACAGTGACAGAGAACCCAGCTTATCCGGAGGACAGAGGAAGGGTTTGAGGGCTTGTGTAACCCAGGAAGCTGGTAAATATAGTGCAGTGCTGATGGCTAGGATGAGTACGGTGAACAGCTGAACTGTTAGGACCGGTTACCTTAGTTTGCCTCTTGCTTGAGAAAATAAGTAAAAAACTGACTATTTATCTGCCACCTATGAATTTGCACATTCACTTTTCAGAATTAAAAAGAAAAAAAATTCAAAACAAGCTCTAAGTCAAGTCGTGTTTTTTTTTACTTTGCACTTGTGTTATCTATTTATCTAGTTTCAGGCTTTATGTTACCTAGAGACCTAACATATCTGTTTATATATATCCGTCAGTGTCCTATTAGAGAAAGATTAGCAATTGTGTTTTTTTATAATGTATGCAATCAACATAAAAGAAAATAAAAAGGGCGGCAAAAGCATGCAAATTAAAAAAAAAGATAATATCAGATGAACTGACCTCTAGATATTGTACATAGAATTCTTACAGCCCTATCATCAGCTGCATGCTGGGAGAAGACGAATTACTGTTATGTTTAGATTGCTGGAGAGGAAAAGAAAACAAACATGCATCTGGGCAGATTATATGACAGTCCCAGAATGCCATGGAGACTGGAATGTCAGCAAGGGAGCATCATCTTTAGTAATGTCACCTGTTCCCTTTGATGTACACAGCTGTGCTTGCTTTGCCTACTGCACTGCTTTCCTATCTAGTGGCTTGTAGTAGGTGTGGTTAAAGCATCGATCTTAACACAAACAGAAGATATTTATATGAAAAACTTGATAGTGATACAGTAGTTTTATAAAAAGGTGGTGTGGGCAAAGATTTAGCATATGAGTTTACATTTATGCTATCACGGTTTATTTTGGTTACACACTCACTACATTTGAATGCAATGCGTTTTAATGATTGGTCTGCAGCGATGAGAATGAATCGTTCATTTGAGTCAGATCTTTTTCATGATTCCGTTGAACCCACTCAAAAAGACGGGATGTCAGTAGTTTCGCGTAGCCAGACCTAGACTGACGGCTGAAGGTCTGGAATAGATGACAGCCTTCATTGGTCAAGGCCCGCCCATGAGGCCGTTTGACCGACAGGTCAAACAACCAATAACAGTTCGTTTCGTTCAGCGTCACGTTTCGGGGCGTGGAAATGTCGCCACAATAACAGGCCGGTGTGTGAAACTCTCGGACGTATTTTAAATACTTCACATACTTTTGAAAATACAGCGTTTAGTTGATCCTGATAAGCGTCTGTTGTCACAGTTGTGAACACGACGGCTTTCTTCTTTCGTGAGGGGGTTTGGCGCCACGGCAACTTTGTTTCCAGGCGGAACATTAAAGAACGCGACACACACGTGTTGTGCCCAATTCTGACCCCTGCCAGATTATTACCTCCCAGTCCCTAGTACTCAGGCTAAGACAGTTTACAACAGCCATGGTTATCGTGACTCTCTCTTGCACACACTGCACTAATCACAACTATCCGGCGATGACGACGTGCATGTGCAGCACCTTTGATTGGCTAACCAACCAATCTGCTGTTTAATTTGTGTTGGCTTAGGATTAGGCAATCATGGTGTATAGATAATTGATTAAATCAACTGAGAGTGTGGGTAATACATGATTGTACGTCCAAAAACTGTTGTTTTTTTGCACTGTCTGAACACCAGTGAACTCCTCCACTGTTTTTTTCTATAAAATGCTCTACTCACTCATAGATGCTGACAATAAAAGTGATTTGATTTGACACTCCTGAAGTGTCTCCAGATAAGTGTACTACATATGCATCAGATGTTTAGCCAACGGGCCGTGACGTCTAGGCTGCGACGCTCAGTGACATGAGCAAAGAACCGCTGAATCAGTTTTTCAAAGTCATTCATTGGAACGAACCGTTTAAAAGAACCGATACGCGAAAATGAGTCAGACTTCCCATCACTACTGTTCTGAATTTGAAGCTAATGCCCTTTCGTCACGCGCTGAGCGGAAGTGACGTACATAGCCAGAATCGTGACGAAGGCTGGCTTAAAAATACAACAAGGAAGTGGACGTTTACTGTCAAGGCTAAAATAACATTCATAAAGGAGACATTTAATTACATATCGGTGTATTATCACTGAATAAGTACCGGGAGGGTATAGTCATCTCGGACTTACCTGAAAGCCCGTGAGTATCTGTTTGAATAACCGTGGAGCTCGAGTCCAGCAATGAACACGGACGTAGAATTTCACATCAGGCAGAATTACCCGTGGAACAAACTGCCAGCTAATGTCAAACAGGTACAGTAACACACAACACGCTTGACGTTTTCATCACACACAAACACGACTTTCCCATCACTGCCTGCCCTGCCTGCATAATAATTCACAGCATCAGCATGATTTCCAGAGATTCTGTCATTCGTCTCATTCATTCAGTTATCCGTAAACACACACACACACCATCATCATCATCATCATTATAGTTTCGTTACTGTCATCAGATTCCTCTGCATGATACCTGCAGATCAATCATATCATACAAACTGTAGGAATTGCATTTTTTTATATAAATTAGTCATTGCATTAGTTGTGTTTGTGTAGACTTTGTATCAGATGTTTCTTCTAAAATTCTTTTGGAGACGGTAATCCTCTGATGCATGAGTTATTAAATATATCTTAAATATGAAATATTACATCTGATATATTATTACATATTTATATCTTAGACTTTTACCTACATTGAGTTCTTTTAAAATACAGTTGAGTCTATATTTATTAGAGTTAGCCTTTGGCTTTTCTTTTCTGTGATGTTTTTTATTTTTTATTTATTTATTACTCCCTTTCTGTGATGTGGTATCATTTTTATTAGTTGTTATTGTAAAGCACATCGGTCAGCCTTGCGTTGTTTTAATTGTGCTCTATAAATAAATAAAACAAACAATTAAAGCATGTAGGAATGCAATATTGTAATGTTTCTTAATGCTTTGAAATAATATGTATAATATATTGCACTGAACAATATATTATTCAAATAATGCTTAGTTTTTTATTGAATAATATTATAGATTAGTTCATGTTGTTTTATTTTGCAGTGAACAAAATGTAAATTATATTTATTTATTTATTGTTTTATAATTGTTTGTTAATATTTAGAATTGATTTATTTATTTTAGTTTTCAAAAAACATTTTGAGAGTTATTTGTCCACTGCAATATAGAATAGAAGAATTATGGGTAGAGAAACCATGCATCAAAGGGTTAAAAGGAGAACAAATGAGACAAATGCATTAGGAATAAATGTGGATAGCATCGAAATTGTGGCTTTGAATTTTTTTTATTTTTTTTTCACATTAAAATCAGATATACACTGTCAATTTCACATTCTCATAAATAATGCCAAACATTGTGTTGTGCATTGTGCAACTAAATATTTTTGCACTTTCATTTCTGTAAGAAATGTTTTGCAGTGTTTCAATTGTCACCTTGCTTTATTCATAGAGCCTGGGAAACTCACAGCGTGAATATGACAAGCATGTTCTTCTGTACAGTATCCGAAACCAGCTTCGCTTCCGCAATAACCTAGGTAAGCATTAGATGAACGGAGAAAATCTATTGCTTTTCTCTCCCGTAACTCCTATTTTTCATTCTGACATTGTTCCAAACCATTTGTGTTTCTCACTCCACTCTGGCCAGACCAACAAGCTCAATGTAGCGCCTGTCAGCAGATGTAATTACATTGAAATAACGAGCCTCGTTGCTCTGATTTAGTGTCCCACAACACTGTCAAAAACCTCTTCTCTAACAGTCAGGCATGTGAAGAAGGACGAACGCAAGTATTATGAAGAGCTGTTGAAGTACAGCCGGGAGCATCTGATGCTTTACCCCTACCACCTGTCTGACATCATGGTCAAGGGTCTGCGGGTCACCCCCTTCTCCTACTACATCAGCATCATGGAGGTACGGAAGTCAACTATTTGAATAATGTTTACTGTAATCGCTTTTTCATTCTTCAATTTTTTTTTGCAGCTTTTAATTTTCTCAAACTACCACATTATTTTGTCTACACTTATTACTGAGTCTGTGAAAACAGTCGCAGCATATGGTAGACATGGGCTGGCATACAAATGTTCAGTGTTTTACTGATCTAGTTTGCAAGCGTTTTTCTTCCTTTAAATGATAGTCAATAGATAAATATTAACTCATAAGCTCATTACAGAACAAGTTCTGCATTCTGATAATGCTTCAGACAGGGTATGTTTGCTAGACGGTAGTGTTTTGTTTGCACATATATTAAGGATTACTGTAAATGACTCGCATTTGACTCCCAAGTGTCAGCTTACCATATTTGATCTTATAAAACAACAGTGTCTGCTTTCTGTCTGTGTGACTTCTGGTGTCACTTATGCAAATTCATTGACCGGTGTTCTTAGTAAGTTTTTTAATGATGCAGTCTGCAAGCAAGCATTCAAAGGGAAAGTTCACTATCATCATGTACTTACTCTCATAGGCGTAAATCCCAGGGGGACGGGGGGAACAGCCCCCCCCCCTTATTAGAGGGTTGACCCCCCCCCCAAAAAAAAATAATTACAAGTGACTCTGTGTATTGTAAATAATACAATGAACATATACTTTAAATAATTGTGTAAATAGTAAAAGAAAATAAATGCAAAAAAGCGTTTTAAGTTCAGAAATGTTTTCAGTCCCCCTCGCTTGCCTCACAGTGGTTTGGTCCACTGCCTCTTTTCCACCTTTACCGATACACACACGAGCCCGGTGGGAGAGAGTACATTTCTTCAGTAGTTATTTCTAAGTAACTTAGGCTGTCAAGGCTATTTTATTCATATATATATATTTATGCATCGTGTGAAATGATTCTTTCTATTTAATACAGATGATGCTGGATCATTAATAAATTAGTCATGACAAAATTATGTTTTTATGTGAGCGTCTGAGCATTTATAAGGTTACCAAGCTTAATTCCGTAGCTTGTCACCCACTATAACTAACACGGCGATAATCCTGAACTGATATTAGGCAAATATTGTAGACCTACCGATGTGTTGCGTTTGGCTCAATATGATGTTAAGTGGCAGATCAGTGAATATCTAAAGAGAAGTCCTCAGTTCTAGAGGAAACCTAAATACTATGTGAAGGACACAAAATAATAATAAAAAATATGACCGCGTGGTGAACAATATGAACCGAACTCATATTTAAATACGGTCTCCATGTTAAACACATGCTGTGTACACACATCTATATCACAAGTACATGTATTATTTGTGTCCCCTTCAAAAATTGCTCTTGAGAAATTTATGTTTATTGTCCCCCCTACTGTTAGATGAAATTTACGCCCCTGCTTACTTTCATGTTATTCCAAACTTGTATGTCTTTCTTTTTTCTGAGAAAGGAGAAGTTTTAATGCTTTCTTCCATGGAATGAATGTATATGAGAACCAGAATGCCAAAAAAAAACTCAATAAAAGGATCTAACAAGAAGTTTATTGCTTTTTGTGAGAAACTCATTCATCATTCACTTGCATTCTATGGAAAATAGCAGCATGGACATTCTGCTGTAAACATATCTTTTTGTTTTCCATCAAGAAAAGAAGGTCATATGGGTTTTTGAAAGGCACGAGGAAGAGTAAATGATGACAGAATCATAACTGAAACTGTTGTTTTATTGGAAGTTGTTTGCAAGTGCATGACCCAATCTCTTTCCCCTTCATTCAGGATATCATGAACTGTGAGAAGAGTTATGATTCCCTGCCCAACTTCACTGCTGCTGACTGTAAGTTGTTCTCTCTCTGTCAGAGCTGGGAATCATTATGTTTTACTGTTGCTGACTGCTCATGCACAATAACGAGGCCACACGCCTCTAGAGACGAATGTACACTGCTCACTCAGAATAAAGTGGCACAGAATTACTCTGACTAATAGTGAATGTAAATATTTTAATGAATGTACTTTGCTAATTTTATCAGAAGAAATATGGCATTGCTTTCTTGATGCTTTAAATGTTCCATATAACACAAAAAGGTGCATTTACTGTTTAATGTGGCTTTATACATGCATTTAATAAATGATTAGTGAAATAATATTTAGAAAATGTGAAATATATAAATATACAGAAACATGGCTAGCATTTTATAATAAGGTTTCATTTCTTAACATTAGTTAATGCATGAGGTTGATTTAGCTTAATATAATTGTTTTGAATATACTTATGGTCATTGTTAATTTATATAACGGAAATGTTAAAAATCTATTAGTATATGTAGAAATTAACATTATGTTTGAATAATAAATATTAATTGTTAATTATGATTCCTAATACATTAACTGATGTTAATTAATTTAATATTATTGCAAAGTGTTAACAAAGTGAAATAGTTCGTGAAAATGGCACAGTATAAAATGAAATATGAAGTATGATTATAAAATGTATTCATGACAGTGGTAACGTTACATTAAATGGTGACAAATACTGTGTAAATAGACATTGACATAAAATGTATTTAGGCTTTGGACTGTGAAATTTCGTATAGATAGTTGGATTATTAATTTGTGCAAATGAGTTTTGCAATCACTACAGAGGAGCAACATAATAGTGCACAAGCACCTGACAACAAGACAAACCACCACATTATCATATTATTTTGTGGAAACATTTTTAATTCGATTTTTCGAGTATCATTGCATTTTACGAACCCCTTATATTTTCCTCATAAGTCTTGTCATTATTCAACTGAAAGAAATGTGCTGGCGTATCTTCGGGGAATTGATGTCAACACTCTTATTTGAATTATAGGCAAAGATTAAAGTGAATTGTGTAAGGCTGTACAGTCATACATATATTTGTACCCAAAGCATCTGGGTATAAAACCATTGGCATAGTAGCACATCATTAAACTATGTTATGAAACAAATCATTTGTAATTGGCCCATAATAGCTGTCTGTACATGCTCAGAGATCTCACAGAACATGGTCTTTGGGTTGGGTAGGCAGAAGGTATGGGTTTCTCGCTCTAATCTCTTTGTCTAAAGTGAAGCTGCACTCCTGCTCTTCACAGCTCACCCCACAGCCTTTGGCATCATGCCTGGCATGTCGCGGTCAGGCCTGGCCTTCTCTAATGATCCCAGACCCCTGTGCCTTTATGCATGGTGAGGAACAGGCTGCTGAGGCCCAAGGAAGGCAGGAGCTGGGGCATAGAGGAATATGATAAAGTATCCGAGGTTCCTCTAAACACTAAAGGACATCTATGATGTCCTACCAATTGCATGTATAAGTGGTCAGCTCGCAATAGAGCTGTAAAAACTGGGTCCAAAATGTTTTGTGAACACGCATGTAAGCCACATTGCATAAGTGTTTGTAATTCTGCCTGGTCGCTTATAAATTATCCATTGTACTTTAAATGCACATACAGTTAATAATGATTCTGCTCAAAATTCCATTTTTAATTTCAGCTCAAAATTCATTTTTATTCATTCACATCAGTTCACATTTATTCGTATAGCGCTTTTCATGAGATGTATTGTTTCAAAGCAGCTTTACAAGACATGCATGTTTCTTCATTACAATTAAGAGTAAATTGTTATCAGAGCTGTCAAAGTAATGTCTATATGGCATAAATGTACAGTTCTATTATAATACAAATCATGCAGTTAATGACGCATTCAAGCAGAAACAAAGAACATGATTAAGGTAATGATTACCATGTTGTGATCATAATGATTACAATGAAAGGAAAATTTGTGAGTTAAACATTTGGAATCAACAGTGTGCAGAATCTTTTGAATATTTTATACCAACGTGTAGTGAATATTATAGACTTTTACCTATCAAATTTGATTTGCAACTTTACCTTGCAGAGGTAGAAAAGAAGCTGCATCTGACATGGCATTAATGCTGCTCATAGGTGACAAATGTATTTACACGATTACATAATGTAAAAAAACAAAAAACTAATCATTACAAATGGTCTATGACTCCCGTTATAACCATTTGCGAAACTAATCTCTTACTTACTTTTACTCTACAATCAACACTTGTCATTTACGCATTTGACTTTAATAGCGACAGTTAAAATTGATTTAGTTTAATTTTGTGTTCTTTTTGCCACTTTATCTAGATTTTTGCCCCAAGACCTCGTTAATTTCCGATCCTAGTGTAAACAGGGTCATAGATTGCAGATTAGGTGTCCATACATAAAACATTTGGTAGTTAGTGTCTATTAGCATATTTATTGATCTGTCTATTGACCTTTCAGGTCTGCGGTTGCTTGGGATTGGCAGGAACCAGTACATTGACCTAATGAACCAGTGCAGATCTTCCAAAGTAAGTCGCTCTTGGTTTCACGCTGTAGATCAATTAGGATGTTATGGTTAACTTCCATGGAATATCTTCTGGGATTTTAACATGATGTTCATTAGATGGCTCTTAAATCTGGATGGTTTCATTGCTCCCTTTGAAGATGAAAGATGTTGTCCATAGAGAGCAGTGCTTTGTACACACAGTGATAACCTCACACTGTTGCCTAAGCAGCATCTGTTACATTTCACTGCTGGTTATATTCTGTATAATTGTGTATGTGACGAATACAAATCTTGAATCTGTCTGTGGCTAGAAATTCTTCCGGAGGAAATCGGCTCGTGATCTCCTGCCTGCAAAACCTGTGGAGATCACGGTAGAGCCCTGGTGGGTGGTACAGACCGGATATATCACAGAGGATGACATCAGGGTAAGGCGAATTCATTTAACAATGTTTCTTTAGTCTTGTTCAGAAAATTACATTAGGCTTTTGGAAATGGAAAAAGGGAAATAATATTACTTCAAAGAAATGGAATCACTGAGAATATAAATAAATTATTCATTTAATATTTATTTTATGATGTAACTGTTCTACAGATCTAACACACCATTAACAGTAATGCAATTTTTAAATAAAAAAATAACCAAATTATCCTCAACAGCTACATTTTCCCTCATATTTCCCACCAGGGGCGTAGAATTAGGGGTGACGCTAGGGACGTGTCCCTACCAATATCCAGCCACTACCAAACTGTCCCTAGCAATAATTTTGATCAAATAATTAAATATATGTTTTGTCATTTGAGACGCATCTGAAACGTTATATCATTGGTATTACCTAACAAGTTAAAGTAAATACATTAGAAAACTGCACGTTCTTAAGGACGCGCATTTAATACATGTGCGGAATGTAATCGCACGCCGGAGAAGCACAGCCGCGTTTAGAACTTGCACCCAATCCAAGACAGCAGTCCGGTTAATATAAAACGGGCTGCGGCTAGCGATTATTTTTATTGTCGACTAATCTATTGATTATTTTTTCGATTAGTCGACTAATCTATCGTTTATTTTTCAATTAATCTATTTATCATTTTCTCATCAGTTGATGAATTCTTTAGTTAAACTATCAATACATAATAACAGTAAATTCTGCTATTAATCTTTTATTTTATTGAAACCTTTTCTCATAATAAATAATAACAACAACAAAGAAAGAAAGAAAGAAAATAACAATAGATAAAGAAAGATAATAACAAGAAAATAGAGAGAAAAAGAAATAACAATAAATAATTAATACAAAATATAAAATAAAAAAATAACAATAAATAAAAAAATAAGAAATTAGAAAAGAGAGAGAAAGAAAAATAATAACAATAAACAAAAAATAAGAAGAGAGAAAAATAATAACAATAAATAAAAAATAAGAAAAGAGAGATTTTTTTTAAAAAAAAATAAATATTTAATAAAAAAGAAAGAAAGAGAATTACAGGGCAGTGATACAATCAATAGAAATGCACTTTATGGTGCATTCACAGTTACTGTTTGGGACTGACAGCAGTTGTTTACAGGTGAGAGACTTAAAATGTTTTATTTATTCAGCAGATTAAAACATCTGCTTGAATACATATCTGTATATGAATGAACAGCTGAAGTCACAACCGCATTCAGGACACTAGAACGACAGAATCAAAAATGGCGTCATAACACCGGGAAGTTTTATCACAGATGAGCCCGTTTTTAAATAAATGAGCTCAGTCAAGGCTTGTCCCATCCATCACACAGTTAAACAACTAACAATGACTTTAAAAGCTTTGTTAGCGAGTACAGAGAGCGCGTTTGATGCGCGCGTCTCAGAGCTCGAGCGATCACGTCCACGGCACTGACGGCAGCTTCGGTTTAAGATGAACGCGAATCATTTCTCCTTCTCCGTCTCTGTGGGTGAATTAAACCCGTCATGATTATATAGGAAACTCGATGTCCCGTGCGGTTCCATTCATTCAGCGCAGCTTTGAATGCGTTTGTGAATCCTGACAATGTAAATGCGTCAGTTCAGCTTTATATTTGCCGTTCTGACGGTCGTATAATAATAGAATGCTCTATGAAGTGAAGTGATGTTGTCATACTAGCCTTTACTTCTGCTCTAGAGTCTTGTTTGTGTTAAACATGGCAGAAAAACAGTCTTAAGTAGGGATAACTGCAGGCTCGTGCAATGTGTGTGGCTAAAGGTGTGACGCATCGACACACTCCATTGCTAATCGACATATTTTTATAATCGACGTAATCGATGATGTCGACGAATCGCTGCAGTCCTATATAAAAGCCCACTTCAGGAATGAACAAAGTTGCATGATGAGTTTGAAGTGGTGTTTGTTTGACAAAACAGAGCAAACGGAAAGAGAAATCTATACCTATTATTAGCTCCCTTTATAAAGCATAGCCTACGGACAGAAAGACAAACATTGTGCGGAAAGATTCACAAACTTTCAGCCTAGGATAAAGTCATGAACATCAACAATAATTTGGGACAAATAAAATGTGATTTTGTTTTTCTGTAAACTATAGTGGCAGCAGTTAATAAGTGTGGTGCAGCAGGATTCGGAACAGCATCTTGAGTCGCCACGGACCGCCTTTAGCTTTAAATTAATGTTGTTCAACTGAATGTACAAATCAAACTGGTAGCTGAAATATCCACATAATAAAAAACAACACTGAAATAAGAGCGTGCGGTTTATCTGTCAATCCAATGTGCATGAAAGTTCCATTACTAGCAACAGCAGAGTTTTCTTTTAGAACCTGGGTCGATTAATCTTAAAATAAAGTGACGCGTGATAAAGACACCCAGCGCTTGTGTAATTGTTTGTTAAACAAACGCAAAAGCAAACCTACGCCCTTGTTTCCCGCATGAAACTATCAGAGGACAAAACGTCTTCTAGTTGCTCATTTGAAGGTTTGTAACTGGAGTGAATGTGTTTTTGTGCTGGGTTGATTCCAGATCTGCTCTGCGGCGGAGAAGGTGGCCATTGATAAGATGATAGATTCTGGACCCCAGCTGGCTGGATCAATGGAGTACAATGTGGTTCTGAGTGAGTGCCACAGAGACAGTTTCAGTTTTTTAGAAAACCACTTGAATATAATGATGATCAAACCAGGTCATCATCTATGCATAAATACACATCATTGTACTCATATTTAGCATTAATGTTATAATGGAATGTAAAAAACTTTGCTTTGATTGTCATCCTTTTTCAGGACTGAATATGGTGGAACATACTGATTTGGTAGCACTGGTGACCAGGCCTTTATTTTTTTATTATTATTGTATTGCACCAATAAGTGCAATTGCCAATGATATTGCATATAATGGTACAGAATTGTACAACTCCTTATTAAAATTAAAATTGGTATTTACACTTTTTATATAGGGTTCATTTTGATAGACTTTAAGCTTTTTAAACTTTGACTGAGATTGAAATGAGACTCTATAACTGCCATGGTTAATAATACAATTATTAAAATAGTAAAAGTTACATTCCCTCACTCCACTAATTATTATATTAATAACATAATAATATTACTACTAACTAATAAAAACAACATAATATATACTGAATATTTACCATTTCAGCCAAACTGTCGTAGTCTCTGCATCCAGTCTGTACTGGTCTGCACAGAGCTGTTCATTGGCCTGTGCAGATGATTGGTTTCCATGCACAGCAGATAATGGCAGCGCACAATCCAAAATTGTGGGGCAATTTTGAAGTTGGACTAGTACGACCTCTAGCAAAAACGTAGTCGCACATGCATGAAAAGTGGTTGGAAAAAGCCACCATTTAGTCACGTCTGAAGCCCTGTGTTTTTATGGGTGGTACATTCAGTAAAAGAACTTTCTATCTATTTGTCTTCTCCATTTTGTTCAGGTTTGTACAACCGGGGCTATATATATCTTGATGTACCCATATCAGATGACAGCTGTATATCAGGTATGCACAGCAGTTTATCAAATAGGCTTTATTTATAACCTCTTTGGAAAAGGATTTTGCTCGTCCATCGCCACAGATTGTAAGTAATAGCGGATGGGAGAATCACTGATCAAAAATTGTTGATCGGATGATCACAAATCCATTTGGAAGAATAGCAGAGAAAACATGTAGGTTACTCTTCTTGGTTTTCATTTTCAGTGCCGCCGCTTGAGGGGTTTGTCATGAACAGAGTCCAGGGTGATTATTTCGAAACGCTACTCTACAAAATCTTCGTTTCCATCGATGAGCAGACTAATGTGTCGGAGGTACATATTCAGTTTTCTCTTTGCAGTGCACTTCTCGTTTCTTTTCAGTGATTCTGCTTGTCTCTGAGAATCTCATAGCACTTTTCTGTTTGTCATTTCAGCTGGCTAATGTACTGGAGATTGACTTGGGCCTGGTGAAGGTACGTGTCATGCAGGGATGAAAATGGAAGGCCATTTACATGGAATGTTTGATATGAAATGATGCCTTTATAGCTGACTGAGAGGACGGTGAATCCAGGATGCACCGGTTCTGGAATTGCCACCGCAAAGGCAATTTTCAAAATTCTTTGGCCTTTTGATGGGTTGTGAAATGAGTCCTTCTTTGAATGTATGATGCAGACTGAGGAGAATGAGGACTGAACCATTGTGTTCACACATTTCCTTTGTAGCTGTTTAGCACCATTTCAGTATTTGGCAGAGTGGAAAACAAGCTTATTCATGAGACCCGTCATGAAAATCCATAACTCCTTATTAGAAAAGCCAACGCTGACGTGACTCAAAGGACACGATCTTTAACAATGCATTTATTTTTACACAAGATAGCTAGTATTCATTTTCATTATCTCTTTGACATTTTGCTAAGACAGATAGAATGAAACGTTTCCTGCAGTCATCCTATTCGTGAAAA